>CATIWR010567802.1:0-19129 GCA_949677035.1 Omphalea diandra | reverse complement strand
ATTTCGAATTAAATAGTAAAATTAGAATTTGAAGGCTTAGTCAACTTGTTTTTAAATTAATAATTGATTCTTTCAAGTGAAGTTCTCATGACTTAAGGCCTTGACTTTTAATTTCATTTTGAATTAAGGCTCTGGTTGTTTCATATTATGTTTGTATGAAATGATTTCGGTATAAATATAGAATTAAACATATTCTGCATTGTAGAAAAGGCCGATGTAGATAAGATATCTAAGAATTTTGGTGTATGGTAGAATATAAACACAAGTATATGATATAACAAAGAGATAGAATTATGTATTTATTTGTTTATTTAAATGTTGGTACTGATTACTAGAAAGTAATTATCCCAACCCTCCAGCCAATAGAAAAATTATTGTGAGACTCATTTAAACACTCAAATTTAACCTTCAAACGAAAATCCAGCACTCAAAATATCCCTATTTACGTCAATTTTTACTCAATACATGCTACCAATAATATTATTCACCCAGCTCTGGATCCAAGTAAATGATTTCGGCAAGCTCGTCGGTACCGTATCAGTTCTCTCAATATTTGAATTCCTTTATTGTCACCCTTCTCTTTAACAGGCAAAATTTCAAATTTCTCAAGGGTAGTTGAAACAGCCAGCGAGAACTTCACGAACTCTAATTCAAGCTGCTCACCACCTATGAGCTGCATTTTTACTACTTTTAGCTGGTGCAATGAACAGCCTGAGAGGTTTTGCAATGTCAAATATTGTTCTACCATGGGTTACTCGACTGCATTTATACCAGCAAGTGCCTGCAGACAAAGAAAATAGAATTTGAGCGGAGTGAATCTATAGAAATTTGTGAGTAGAGTTTAATCTTTGGACTTTAGACCTGAGTAAGTGTTTTCTTTGTTGATCTACTGATCTCGATTTGGATAACTTATCTTTGCATCAGATAGTACAATGTGTCCCATTTACAGGTGTCAACTTTTTCTTTTGACCTAATTCAAAATTCAATCTGAAATCACGAAAAAAAATAATTTGAATTCAACTCGACTAAAAAAAATCTGAAATAGATCGGAAAATCTACAAATCAACTCAAATTTATTTGATTCATGAATCAATTAAATGATTCAATTTAAATTATTAAAAATATTTAAAATTATTTAAAATCATAATAATATTTATTATTTTAAAAATTAAAATTATAAGTAATTCAACTCGAAATCCAAAAATTATCTAAAATATTATTTAATATTAATATGATAATCCGATCTGCAATATGAAATTTACTCGATTCAAATCTATTCCAAAAAATATAACCTAAAATCAATCCTATCTAAATTTAACCCCATCCTTTTGCCACTCCTAGTCACATTCTCCTAATAAAACTAACAAAAATAAAAGCAAACAATATTTCATATTAAGATTTTTCCCCCACTCTGGTAGAATTAATCAACTCGAATATACATATCTAACTCTGCGCTTGAATTCCTAGAGCCGGTTCTAGAGGCAGGTCAGCAAGGCTTATGCCTAGGGCTCAATAATTTGGAAAGCCCCAAATTTCTTCAAATTTTGAAGCGTTAAAAAATAATTTGAATTTTTTAATTTTGAATGAATAAATTTTGTTTATAAATTATAATTATTGTAATAAATAAGAATTTTATTTTAAAAATTAACGTTATTTTCTAATCTGAGAAATAAGAGTTTAAATGACCGTTATTTTTCAATAAATGGGAGTTCTATTTTTTAAGATAATGCTGATTTCCAATATTTAGACATGAATTATATCTATCAAATGACGAAATATAAATACTAAGAAAATTTGTTATTAATTTTTTATCCCTGTAATTATATTTTAATTATTTTTCCTATTTACTTTATAATTTTATTATTTGAATAAAAGTAATTTGTTAACAAAAAAAGAGTCACATTATAGTTTCGCTTAGATCTCTGTTCGAGTAAGCCTAGTCCTGATTAGGGCTGAGCATTCGGTCAGTTCGGTTTAAACCGAACCGAAAATTAAGATAAACCGAAGTAAACCAAATCAAAAAAAATTGGTTTAGTTCGGTTCGGTTTTCGGTTTTGGGCTTAATGGGTTGTTGGACTTTTTTTATTTTATATAAAATAATTTATTTTTAGTTTTTTAAACTCAAATTAAAAAAAATTAAAAAAAATCCCACAAATTCGGTTTATTCGGTCTATTCGGTTTATTCGGTTTTCTTAATTTTAAACCGAACCGAACCGAAAACCGAATTTTTTTATTTTTTAAAACCGAACCAAATAGACCGAATTCACTCGATTCGGTTCGGTTTTTCGGTTTCGGTTCGGTTTTGCTCACCCCTAGATATTAGCACTCGTCATCATTAGAATTATAATTTTGTTGTTAACTTGAAACATCCACCATGAAAATTAGCAGCCATTCTCCATTCTAAGAAGCATTACAGATAAGGATGAGCAGTTAAGCAAATGCTAAACTTTAGCAGATATGCAAGGGACATGGATGTTTTATTGTTCTGAAATGGAGAGTTAGATACCATTGGATTGTTTTCAAATGAGATGTCCCAAATCTGAGGAGGAAATTTGAGGAGAGCCAAATCCATCTTGAGTTCCTTCTCTATGTTATCTTTTATTATAACATGTGAAATGTTTTAAAATATATGTGGCATGATATTTTTAAATTTATTATATTTTAAAATAGGTAAAATACATATTTTGATTTCTGAACATTTCACATTTATGTTGATGAGCTCATGAACTATTATTTGTATAAATTGGACTCTTATAAATACATGTTTAATTATCATTATCATAGTCACAGGTATATAATGTTTAATTATTATTACTCTAGTTCACAATTTATCAACTTGTTTAATTATTTTTATTTATTATTATTATTATTATTATTAGATAACATATATTTTAGCTCTTAAATTTTTTGTATTTATATTAATAAGCTTCTAAACTATTATTTGTATATATTAAGGCCTTCAACTATAAACCTCCACAATATAAAAATAAAAATCTAAGAGGTCAATATGTATACAAACAATAGCTCAGTAGCTTAGTAATATAAGCACAAAAAGTTGAGAGGCTAAAATATGTATTTTATCTTTAAAACATATCACATGTTATTACATAATAAAGTGATGATAAAGAAATAATATAAAAAAAAATTATTTAGCACTTCTTAATCTATCTTAGGTGATTGACACCTATCCGCTGATAAAATAATATTTGGTAAAAATCTAAAACAATAATTGATAATTCATTAATGTGTGCGGTTGGAATACTCTCCTATTTGAGATTGTTTTCCAATCTTAGCTGTTAATTCGTTCTTTTAGATTTCTTTTATCTTTATTTTAATTATTTATATAAAATAATTTATTTTAAATCATTATTCATAAATTTTATAATATATATATAGAATATTTTAATTACTAAAAATATATTAACATATATAATAATTAACATTAATAAAAATAATTATTAAAATTTCAAAAATACAAAATAATAATTATATCATCCTAAAATTTGAAATAATACATTATAAAGATATGTAAAAAATACATTATTTATTTATTTCAATATATAAAATATTAAAATTATACCTTTATTAGTCATTTTACAAATTAACAGTAACAACTAATCAAAATTTACCAAATACTTAATATCAAATCGCTTTCGGCTACCAACTATCAATTAATAGCTATCAATTACATTTATCAGTTATTCCAAACAGACCTTTAATTTGAGTCCAAAAAAAATGTTGACAGTTTTTAAGTTTTTAAATTAAAATGCTACTACCCCTAGTTCATATATACACAAATTCATGCAAAGTCGTCAAATTGATAAAATCATTAGACCGTAAATGATTTATATAAACATAATAGCACTACTAATTTCAAATAGCAATAAATTATTGTGTAATTTTGACTTTGAAACTTTTAATTATCCTTAATTTTTGGATAGAAAATTATACGAGGTAGGTTAGACTGTGTAAGAATAATTGCCTCTTAAAATAAAAAAATAATATTAAGTTAATAACCTTTTTGTTACTTAATAGATGTCGTTTAAGATTTTTGCATATATATTAAGGATTGTATTTAATAGGTATTATTACATGTAAAAAAATGATTATTTTACTCTCAATTAATTATTTTTATAAATTATTGTGTGTTCTAAAAGAAATAATTATTATAAAAGAGAAAAAGAATAGAGTTAAAAAAAAATAATTATATTCAATGATAAATATAAAATGTTAAGTGCTGTGAAATAAAATTTTCTCATTAAAACGAGATTTAATTTAGACCAGTGAGACTAATATAGAGGTATATGCGCCACCGAAAATAGAAAAACAGTATGTACAGTTACGGTCTACAAAAAGCATTCAAAATTGTTGATCCCTAGAGATTATGCTACTCAAATGGGCCTTAGAAGAAAACTATACGACGTTCATCTATTCACACGGCAATAAATGGCAGTCTAAAAGAAGTCCATCAACATCTGTTCTAGCAGCAAATGTTCTGATATTCTTCAATTTGTGTCCAAATTATTGGGTTTGGGTGTGGTACAGCCACGAGGGCAAGTTTTGTTTTAACGCTAAAATATCTCTCAAATAATACCAGCCAAGTTCGTAAACAATAAATCAAGAAACAGCTCTGTCGAGTCTCTAAGCAAGCAGTACAATCCCGGGAAGTTTCCTTTTTTTTTTTTTTTGTTTTAAAGACAGTTCCTTCCAATGCTGTAAACAAAAAATAAAATAAAAACTCACCATTAACAATGCAATCGCAAGTTGCGGAAGTTGACAAGGATAGTTAGCAAGACTATGACTATAAATCATGTGCCTGTTGCTGCAAGTCTACAATAATCCATCAATGAACTCTTGATACATGCGCCACTCCTAGAGACTGGAGACTGCTTTTGTTTTTTTTTTCGAATAACAAGAAAAGGAAAAAAAAAAAAAAAAAAGAGAAAACAACTCCTACAGACTGCTTTTGTTACCACGTCTCTTTTATTAAAAACAAAAGAGAAAACAAAGTCATAAGATGACATAACACGGATTCCAACTTCCATGTGCCATCTCAGAACTCTACAAAAACAGCTGTATCAGATGATACCTTGTGGTCCCAAAATCACATAAATTACTTTGTCTTTGTTTTTTTTCCAGGTCCTCAAATCCACTGCTTCACAATTCCAGTACTTATCATATACACATCATCTACAACAGAGCAATGAGGCCGCATGTTAAAAAGCGAAGGGTATGGGGGTCTATTAATTTATGTATCAAGGCAGCTTACGGATCTTCACTTCAATTGCATAATTAAGCAGGGAATGCCAAGATTAAACTAGAAGACCAATTTCAATGTCCAAAAATAAATTAATCCATCCTCAAAGTTGAAATTAAATCTGGCAATGGACCAATTACTTACAATTGCTTTTGAGACAGCAATCAAATGCAAAACAAGCCAAATACATAAATAAAGAAACTCAAAGCCTTACATGAACTATCAAAAGCAAGAACTAGAAGGAAATACTCCACACATTCCACTAATCCATTTCCAGCCGACTTCACCAGAAACAGGAGCAGAAAGATCTACATCAATCGGCAGGTCATCAATATGAATGATAATTAACCTAATCCAAAAACTAGAGGAACCAATCTCAATCTCATGGAATGCAGCTAAAATAACAAACAATTGAAGCCTTCAAGAAGTGACAGATCATTATTCATCCATTGAAATGAAGGATGACCAACCTTAGGCATCAATCAAATCAAGTTATAAATACCTCAATCTCACCAGAATGTCTGAATAGGCATAAATAACTGCAGCACTGAAACCTCATAAGCTTCATAGAGTCCTAGCATCTCATCCATGAGTGTTAACAGCTTCCCAAACTAAATTCTTTGGAACTGGATTGGAAAGATCCCTCGCCTGCAATGCTGCGGAGCGAAGAGTCCTAATTGTCAATACATTAGCCGTCCAGAATGATACGCTGTTATAAGGCAAATTATGCTTCTTGCACAACTCCATGACAAATGGAGAGATTTTCCTTAGTTGGCATCGAGGCAAACGAGGAAACAAATGGTGCTCAACCTGAAACTGTAATCCACCGTGAAACCAATCCATCCAAGATGAGCACTTTATACCAAGTGTGCCCCTTGTTTGCTTCTCAAACCAATCATTTCCAGTAGGCGGACCCAGATAAACATTTGAGGAGAAATGATTCAAACAGAACTGAACATGTTGAATACCAGTAACAGCAAAACTGGCAACAACAAACATCACTCTTTCTCCCCAATTAGGCAAGCAAGAAACAAGTAAAGGATACCATATCCAAAACACAACGAGTGCCAAAATCTCTTGACCCCTATTAGGCACCTTTCTCTTAGACAACAAAAGCAAGAAAGATTGAGCAAACAAATTAATCCTAGCAAAACACATTACAGGATAATAAGTCCAGTGCTGATAACTAACCAAGAACCTAGCAACAGAATCAAAATTCAGCTTCCTTTCATAAAAACAAGACGTAATTGAATTGAAAAAAGTGGAAGATACCGCAAAAAAGGGCATGTGCTGCAGATCTGGATCAAAATCAAGACTGTTACAAGTAATGTGATGGGCATTATGGTTCCATTTCCACCAGGCAATGCTGATTCCTGCAAGACAATTCCCAGTTAAAAGCTGAACCACACGGTTCAGCCGAGGGCTAACCATGACTTGATAATGCCCAGAATCATGTCCAATCCACCCACTCTGAATCCAGAAGAAACCAATCAAACAGCCAGAAAGAAGATGAATCCATGTGCTGTTAGAGCACAAAATCCCATAAACACTAAAAGAGAACAGCATTGCTATAAAGAAAAGAGTAGTGAACGTAACATGGCCTTTCTTTTCAAAAAGACCCATTTTTGAGAACTCAGCAACCATCTCTCTGTAATCTTTGGATACTTCCGAAACAGAGTAGTCTTTCAAATAATACCCAGTAAAGAATTTATCAAGATATTGCCATGCGGTACCTGGATGGTAGGCTACAAAGGCGTCAGTGACGTCTTGGCCGGCGAGACTAAGCAGTGGAGACTCACCTCCAGGGTGGTGCTTGCTCCATTCAGTAACATTGTAGATCTTGCCCTGTATTGAGATCCAAAGATCACCTCGCTTGTTGTGCTTTTCAAGCTCTGCTTGTGAAACATACTGCTTCTGCTGCTCAGCCATGGCTACCAAAGGAAAGAAAGAGATCTGAAAGGAAAGAAAGTTTCTTTCTTTCTTTCCTTCTCTCGTTTTTAGATGGGTTGTGGAAAGGAGGAGACGTTTCCCGGTAGATGTGTGGGGGAGGCTTTATAGAGTCAGATACTTAATTGGGATTTTTAGATTTTTTTAAAATTAATTTTTAGTACCTGTCTTTTTCTTTTCTTACGTTTTTTTTTTCTTTTTTCAAAATTTTATGTCAAAGTGATATGGACAAAAGATTGAAGAAGAGCCATAGAAATGGTTTGAACAAATAAAGCCAATTGGGATGATTAGGGATAGAGATTGATTGATCAGAGGGAAAATACTTTCTCTGCATCTCCAAACAAAGAAAAAAGATACTTTGCATGTTTTAGTCCTCAAATCCTCTTTTTTTTCGGTTAGGGGTGAATGTAAATAGAAGAAACTTCCCAACTTACATGTCCATATTAGAGAAGGATGTTGCAGATAACAACAGCTGTAGCTTGTATTCATCATTGGCAGCTTAATAAATTACTTCTCGATTTCTTTTTTTATTTTTGGCACAAATTAGTTCTCCAAATTTTGTTGTTTTTAAATGCAACGGATTTGGTTAAATTCTAAGGTTTGAAAATTGTACTGTATTGATAATAAGTAACGGAACTAGGTGTTTTGGTTGATTGACTATGGCCCTCTGAGAAGTTTTTAAATTTTAAATTTATTTTTACATTTTTGGATCATTTGTAACAAAAGTTACTGATAATCTCTTCCTCCCTAAAATTAATTAAATTTTAATTTTAGCTTTTATATTAAATTTTATTATATTTTTTATGCTATATACATAAATTTTAAATAAAAAATTGAAAATATATTTATCTTTTCTTTTATAAAACTAGAACTTGTTAATGAAAAATTTTAAAATATATATATTTTTTAACGAAAACTGTTATGTATCTCACTGGCTATCAACTTTTATTTTGAAAAATAGTTAATATACTTATCAAATATATATTTTATATTTTTTACAAGCTAAAAAAAAAAATAATCTCAGAAGGAGAAAACAAACACTTTTACATTTTATCTATTTGATAACCATGTTTAAAAAAAAAAATTGTGATTGAACCCAATATTTTAAATTTGATAATCCAATAACACTTTAAATAAATGGTTTTTGAGATTAAAAAATTAACAACACATCCAAAAAAAAAAAAGTACAAATAAACACGATAGAAAATAAAGAAATCAACAAATTTATTTGTTTTATGTTCCAAGCAAGGATAAGCCCAACATATCATTGATCAATAGTAGGAATAGAATTGAGAAAAATTACAAATGTTTGACCTAAAATCAAAATATAGCTAATATTAGTTTATTTTGTTATTAAAGTAATAAAATATCCAACCATGGATAAATAAGGGTTCTTAATTAGTGGTTTCCAAGTCAAGCAGATTAACATCTAATGTACTAAAACGAGTAGACTTAATAACATTTTATTGGTTTTATTTTGCATTAGTGATTCCTTCTGAAACTTAAAATAAAAATTTTCATAATTTATAAAGGATAATAGTGATAAAAACAACACCACTTAGGTTAAGAGAGTCTTATATTGTAAGGAAATATAAGCGTGAAGTTGATGGAAAACCTGCAGGGCCAAAATGAATTTTAAATCGGCAGACGAGTGGCATAATGTGTCCTCAATGATGGACCATCGCACAATCTCGTCCGGTGACACTTTGGATGCTCTTTAGGGCGCCAACCAATTGTAAGTGTTATCTTCTCCTGGTGGAGATAATTCCAACTTGTATTTCTCTACTAATTCTCAAGCTCTATTAGATACTAGACTTATCAATTAAGCTATCTACATATCGAAACATTGATTTAACCACTATTAAAGATGTTTCAATATCAGCCACTCTAATATTGGTGAAGGAAAAGTCTTAAGTCGATGTTTTTAAAATTATTTTTAATATCAAATCAATCAACTGATTGATTTTTAGTTCAATTTTTTCAATTGACTATATAAAATATGTTAAAAAATAGTAGAATACAATAAAATAATAAAAATATATATAAAATTTTAAGTAAAAGACTATATTTTAAATGATCTTTTAAATTTATCATAAAACGATATAATTTTAATTGGATTGGTGTAATTTAATTCACCAACTGATGTTTAGAAATTTGATTTTTATTTTTAACCAAAGTAAGTTTATGGTTGATTTTTTATTTTATCAATTCAATCAACTGACTCAATCCGATTCTAAAAAATATGCTTTAGGTATACATGAAATTTTTACACAAATTTATATGAAAATTATCTATATTATTAGATATATGAATTTGCTTTCAGATATATTGGTATATACAATAATCTTTTTTATATAAATCTACAAGAAAATGATCTAGATGTGAATTTGTGTAGCATAACTCTCATTATATTTTGTCTTTGTTGATTAATAATTGTATTTGTGACTTTTTTTTTGTTTCTAATAATTGTATTTGTGACTTTTTTTTTTTTTGCTTTTATTAGTCTATTTACTCTAATACTTTTAATTGGGATAAAGACATTTTTGGTGTATAAACTTGTTAAAAAATAATAATTTAGTGGTCGAACTTTTTTTATTATGTTTTGGTATTGCAACTTGAAAAAAAATTACAAAGAAATATTTTCTACAGGTTTGATATTAGATTTCCCTTTACTAGCATTGTAGATTAAATGTTAATTTGGTTCCTGCACTTATTATCATGATATAATTTATTAAAAAAATTAATTTGATCATTAAAGTAATTATCAAATTAATAATAATAAATTTTATTTAAAAGGACCATAAGAAAGGTCCTGAAATAATATATAAAGCAAAATTTTCAATTATTTAGAATTCAAAAACTGAAATTTTGCCTCATTCATCAATAAGATTAGTCAGAATATTTATATAGCAAAATCCAAAAAAACCTCAATCACAAATATTTGAGCAATTCTCCATGTTATTTTATAAAAATTTTCTTATATAGTTAAACTTTTACTCATTAATAGATGAATATTATTTAATTTCAAATTCAGAATAATGTCTAATGCACCTTTTTCAATTCCAGTTAATTCACTTGCAATTACTTGATAGGAGATAAATATTAATAGGTGCAATTTTTTTTATTTTATTTTCTCTTTCTTTTTTTAATTAAAATTTTGAACAAATTACAAATGAGTTCTTGTACTACTGTAAAATTCCCATTTTGGATCAAAGGTGTAGCCGCTCACTTCGTCCAAACAGATGTTTGGTAGGAATTTGAATGGTAGTTTGCATATTAGAATGTTTGGCAGCAAGTGGAATCCTACTCTTCTTGAATTTAGAAGATACACCCACTCTATTGGATTTTACTTTTTTTTTCAAAAACATGAATAATAATAATAATAATTACAAGTTTTCTTAACTGTGAAGACTTTACAAACCCAAACACACACACACACAGCTGTGAAGACTTTAATTTCAACTGGAATAGTTAGTTGTTGTTGACCGCAATTTTTTATGAGCGAAAAATTTTAAATTAAAAATTTCAATAGCAAGTTATAATGTCAATTGAATATGAGTTAATAAAAAATAAAAATTTAACAATTGATATGTAAGATATAAGCATTAGCGAACAGCTAAATAAATATTTATTTTGTACTGTTTAAGGTGAATTTTTTATATTATTCATCAAAATAAATGAATTTTCTTATTAATTTTCATTCAATAATTATCTATAAATATTTTTAAATAATATTTATATTTGATATGGAAGATATTGTGGGAAAAAGAATATTCTGTCCGCATAAGCCATAGCTGCTTGCGGCCAGCAAACAAACCAAAATGTCTATTAATGGACACTTATTGCCAATAAATCTAAAAAACTATCTTAAAAATGTTGTTATTATTTATTTTTATATTATTTTTAAAAAATTAATATTTTATCAATTTATTATTTATAATATATATTTTTTATTTATATTTTAATTATATTTAATAAAAAAATAAAAATATCTTTTAACTTAATAATTAATGAAAATAAATTAAAAAATTATTTATAAATATTTTGAATTTGATGAAAATGAATATACATTTTGAGATCTCAAGTGAATAATCGTTTTTTAGATAAATAAAGTATTTTTTTATTTTATTTTTTTATTAAAAAAATAAAATACTAAAACTGGAAGGACTTGGGAAGACAAAGACTTTACGTTGAATGAAGAGTGTATCACGTGAAGAGGGGTTGCAGCGTGCATGGTCCACCAATTTGGGCCGCGTTGTTGTCGAACGTTTGTCAGAGAGATGTTTTTATATAATCAAACTCTTTTTTTTATAAAAAATAATATGATAAAATAATTTTTTATTTTAAAATATAAAACAAAAAATAATTTGACTCTAACATTTTTATCTAAAATTCAAATTTCATTATATATTTTCATTGATAATTAATAGATTATAATTATGTTTGATACACAAAATAAATATTTTATTTTTGTATTTAATATCTTAATTTATTTTAAAATTTTAAAAATTTTGAAATGTTTTATGATACCTAACATAATATTAAAATTCTAAAACACATATTTTAAAATAAGATTTTAATTTTTTTAATTTTTAATATAATCAAATATATTAGGTAAATTTCATATACTTTATTAATTGATATTTTTAATTTAATTTTTTCTATTACATAAATTAAAATGACAAAATTAAAATTATTAATACTTATAAAAAATAAATATTTTAGATTTAAATAAAAATTTTTGCTTTTATTAATAAAGATATTTTTTATTATATAAATAATATTTTCTAAAATTAAGAGCATCACTAGAGATGTTCTACTAATGGAGTGGTGAATTACTAATGTGAAAATAATGTTTGACAAAAACAAATTTCAAAATTATAATTCGTAATGTGTTAAATGCTTTAAAAGTAATTTATGAAATATAAATCACTTATAATGTGAAAAAATTATCTAAAATTTTTAAAATTAAATTTTAACAATTCTATTGTAAAAAATATATATTTTTATGTATAAAAAAATTTTTTTTGGCTGAATTAATTTTTTAAATAACACAGACTTTAGTTTTCATTATTTTAATTGATCTTCTTTAAAATGTTATAAAATTAAATAATTTGAATTTCTAAAATTTATTAATTATTATTAAATTTTAATATTTTAGAAATCAAGCATTTATCCATAAATTTTTAAATGTCATAATTTTATCTTCAAATTATTATGACACTTTAAGTCCACAAAATTTAATATTTTAGTCGATGCTAATATATGAACTAAATTATTAACCTTATATTTTCGCCAATGCATTATATGGACAAAATCACTAACCTTAGACTAAAATTTTTTAAAAAATAAATCTGAAATCAATAATAAAATAAAAATAAAAATTGAATAATTGACTTTTGTTTTAGAATTGCTAGTTCTGTGATATTCTTTAAATATTTTTAGTAAAATAAAGTGTAGAAGGGAATAATAGAACAGATTGCTTTATTCAATTGAAATTTATTTTATTACCTATTATTCCATTGTACTGGATATGGATTGAATACAGATTTGGCTATATATAAAAATTAAATCATTTATTCATTATAGGAAAATAGGTAAATGAATAAATTCAATCAAATAAAATAATAAAATGATTCCTTATGTAGGATGATATTTTTATTTTATCTTGATGAAGAAAACATAAACAAAAGCCAAGATTTAGGCTCTGCGGGAGGACAATCCTATATTGGGTTTCCCAGCCCATTTACTTATCAAAGGTAATGAATAAGTTACGTTCTTCCTCAAAAATAAAAAAATAAAATAAAAATTCAAATTTACATCAGAAAATGAAAACATAATTGCACCAATATTGTAACATTATAACTTATAATTAAAAATTTTTAATTTAAATTTATGGTCTTTTTGTTAAGTTTAACACTAAATGACATTTGAGTCATTCTTTCAGTGAATAAAAATTTCAAAAATAAAAATGATAACAAACAGAATAAATTGATCCCCGACCAGTTCACACTTCATTAGCTCAAGAAATAAATCCAACATGAGTATCAGTTGCCCTTTTGGCCAGACGGAAGTCCAGCGACTAAGTTAACCCTCAAACATTTGTAGGGTGCACGAGGGCGGTACTCTAAATGCATCGCACAGGCTACGCTCGAAAACCTCAGTTGCAAGCCACTGTAGCCAGCCCTCCCCCCTAAAAGTCTCAATTTAATATATCATGTGAGCCATTGGCCCACATATCAGATATCAAACAGATAAGAACAGATTTTATACTCGATGCGAAGGAAGATGAGTGTTGATTGGCGATGGGTTTCTCTATTTACTGCTTGGGTCTCCTTGCTCCTCGTCCTCCTTTGTCGATGTGGGATTTGTAGGTCTTGGGTAGAATGTTGTTCAGGAAGCTTTGTAGGACTTGTATGATTAATTCAAGATGTAGTACAAAAATTTAAAATACTAACTCTAACAATTAAACGGAAAAAATTGTGTATTTATCTCCACGTTAAATTCTAAATTATTTTGAACCATGATTACAGACGTTAAAATTAAACCACTTAAATAATATGTCAGAATGGTTGAAAATAAAAGTTAGGTCTTCCTCTCTTTGACCTTTTTAAATACGGCTACAATGGACGTAACAACTAAGATTTTTTCGTATGAAGGCAAGAGAGAGGACCTAACTTATTTATAATAAATTTTAACAGGTCCACCCATCACAGGTCCATGTTAAAATAGACCTACACTGACCTTTTTCATATCGCCCACAAAAGGTGTCACAAGCCCATAACTCAATTGATCATATTTTAATTGGGCTTACCCAAAATCAATAAACTATATTATTCAACCCGTTTTATAAATAATTAAAATAAACCTATAATTAATATATTAGCGCACATAAAAAATTTCAACATTATCCTACTTGGACAATATTAATTATAACGTTTTCATGTTTTAAGAAAGAAAACATTTTTTTTTTAAAATGATTCTCGGACTGAATACTTTAAACTCAAATGTGACCACAAATTTCAGAAAAACATATAGTTTATTGATAAAGTGATACTTTAAACATAATTTTGTCCACATTAAATTATTAATATAGGATAATGACAGTAGTTATGTCCCTTATTGACATAGTACCAATCTATAGTCACAAATATTGACAACTTAATTGATCTAGATTTCGGTATGATAGTGTAGCAAAAAAATAGCGCTCACATGTGATCAATATACTATTTTCTTTGTCAGTTCTCTAAATATTTCTCTTTCGCACATGTTCAAACGAGTAAGACAAATTCACAAGGCTTCGCAATAAAGTTTTTGTTTTCATTTTTGAAATACACACAATGTATGCCTTAGCCTTTGTTTTCAGAAACACAATTGAAAACTAATAAATATAGCTTAAGATAATTATATTAATTTTAAGCACATCAGACACAACTCATAGCATGCTATATATATAGAATGTGCACATACGCATAACAAACAACCACAAAGTACTCAACTCATATAAATAAATATATATGAATAAGAAATATAGCAAAATTATTTAACTTAGACATTCAATTACAAGCATAAAACTCTTACTAACCAAACACATCAAAAGACTCTACAACACCCATATCACTAACATGTTTCTTGAAAATTATCGATCTAAGTCTTTTGGTTAGAGGATCAACTAACATCAAATCAGTACTAACGTACTGAATCCCAATGTCTCTTTTCTTCACTAAGTCTCTGACTGTAAGATATTTAATCTTCAAATGCTTATAACCACTTGAACTTTTATTGTTCTTGGAAAAGAATACAACAACATTATTATCACAATAGATTCTAAGTAGCCTAACAATATAATCGACCACAAATAATCTAGAAACAAAATTCTTTAATCATATAGCTTGTGTACTAGCACCATAACAAGCAACAAACTCAGCTTGCATGGTAGAAGAAGCTGTAAGTGTTTGTTTAACACTCTTCCATGAAACAGCACCACCAGCAAGCATAAAAACATAACCCAAAGTGGACTTCATATCATCTTAACAGCCTGCAAAATCAAAGTCTAAATACTCCACTACTTCAAGATCATCCACCCGCCTATAAACCAACATATAATCCTTCATCTTTTACAAGTATCTCATTACTTTCTTAGTAACTACCCAATGATCTCACCCAGGATTAGAAAGATATCGACCAAGAACATTAACAATGCATGCAATATCTGGTCTTGTACACATATGGGTATACTTCAAGCTGCCAATTGCACTTACATAAGGAATATTATTCATGGTTTCTTTCTCTATATCACTTTTAGGGCATTGCTTCTTACTAAATTTATCTCCTTTCACTACAGGAGTATCACCACATTTGCAAGATTACATATTGAATATACTGAGCACACGATTAATATAGGCCCTTTGAGAAAGACCTAATAAATGACGAGACCAATTACGATGAATCTCAATACCCAAACAAAAGATGCATCTCCAACCTCTTTCATATCAAAAGTCCTAAAGAGTAACTGCTTAGTCTCACAAATCATCCTCATGCCATTACTTGCTAGCAAAATATCATCAACATAGAGAACAAGAAATATAAATTTACTCTTACTGATCTTGTGGTAAATGCATTGATCTATCTTATTCTCTGCGAAATTAAGTGAAGTGACTATCTCATCAAATTTGAGATACCATTGACGATAAGTTTGTTTGAAACTATATATAGATTTCTTCAGCTTACAAACCAAGTGTTCTTTACCACTTTTTTTAAAACTCTTGGTTTGCACCATGTAAACTTTCTCACCCAAATCACTATTCAAGAATGTCGTCTTGACATCCATTTGAAGTAACTTTAAATCAAAATGAGCAACTAATGCCATAATTATTCTAAAGGAATCTTTAGAGAAAATAGGGGAAAATGTCTCATTATAATCAATACCCTTACACTGTGTAAACCCTTAGCAACTAATCTGGTTTTAAATTTCTCAACCTTTCCTTTAGAATCACTCTTGGTTTTGAATACCCATTTGCAACCTATGTGTTTATTATTAGAAGAAAGTTTCACTAGTTTCCAAACTCTGTTATGACTCATTGCTGTCATTCATCTTTCATAGCATCAATCCACAAATAAGAATAAAAACTATTAACAGCCTCATTGTAAGATACAAGATCAATAACATGACTTATATTATAATCACCTTCACCAAGATAAACCTCATAATCATCTGGAATTGTTGACTTTTTTGCCCTAATAGACCTTCTAACAGGTAATGCTTCAACTACAACAGGCTCTGGAGGATTGCGCCTTTCAGCGATGCCATTTTGTTTAGGACTACCAAGCATGGTATATTGGGCAACTATTCCACATTCTTGCAAATATTTGGCAAATGATCCCATATATTGTCCAGTTTTATCATATTTGCCATAATATTCACCCCCACGGTTAGACTTGATAATTTTAATGACTTTTCCTAATTGTTTCTCAACCTCAGTTTTGAAAATTTTAAACATCTCAATGACATTTGATTTCTCCTTTATCAAGTATAAATAGCCATAACGAGAAAAATCATCAATGAAGGTAATGAAATATTTATTGCCATAAATAGTAAGTGAATCAGGTCCACTAATATCAGTATGAATAATCTCTAGAAGATCTAAAATTCTATTAGCACTTTTTCTTTTTAATCTTAGTTAATTACCCCTTATACAATCCATACAAACATCTAGATTCTTAAAATTAAGAGAAGGAAGAATGTCATCTTTCACTGGTCTTTCAATTCTTTCTCTAGATATATGATCCAAATGTTTGTGCCACAATGAAAAGGATTTTTCTTTAACTAATGATCGTTTGATCACAACATTGGCTTCACAAGAAGGTTCACAATCTCTTGCATCATCCAAACATAATCTATATAAATTATCAAATAAAACACATTCATTGATCAATTTAGAATTTAAAAACATATTAGCTCTTCCATTACCAATAACAAAATGATATCCAATCTTATCCAAAATAGAAACTGGAATTAAATTTCTCCTAAAAGATGGAACATAAAAGATGTTCTCCAGAATGAGACAAAATCCAGACTCCAATGATAACCTAACTACTCCAACTTGCTCGACATCTATCTCCAAATTATATCCAACTCTAAACTTAGGCTCCCTTTCACTTGACTTTTGTTTGCTTATGAACCACTGCAAGGTAATAACAACATAAACAGTTGCACCATTATCAAGCCACCAAAAGTTTAGTGGTACATCTACCATATAAGATTCAAAGCAAACATAAGCCAAAGGAATACCTTCTTCTTCTTTCTTCTTTAGCCAAGTTGTGAATTCATGACAATCTTTTCTCTTATGACATTCTCTATGACAAAAGAAACATTTCACCTTACTCTTGTGCATAATTCCAAAATCACCTCCCTTCTTGGTCTGACACCTACCTTGCCATTTAAAATTTTGATTTTTCTTAGGAGCATAATAATTAGGTTTAAACTTACTTTTATCCTTTTTAAGATCAATCCTAGGTTGTGTCACTAGCATGTCAACCTCACCTTTTTCTTTCCTAATTTCTTTTTCTCAGCATCACATTTGGTTATAAGATCATTAATGGTCCAGGTAGTGTTTTGGGTGTTATAGGTAGTCTTGATTTGGCTAACTTCAGAAGGCAGAGTGTTTAAGGCTTAGTGAACTATAAATTTATCAAAAATCTCAAGTTTAAAATCATTAAGTTTGGTTTGAAAGTGAACCATATTTAGAATGTAATTCATCACATTCCTATTATAGTTGTATCTCATACTGATTAATTGACTCATAAGGGTCTCAGCCTCAACCTTATCAGATACGAAGTACCTATCTTCTACAAACAACAATAAAAACTTTAGCAGTAATATTAGTGGATAAACTACTCATAAGGTATTCAAGAATAATTTTCCTTATGGTCATAAGACTAAGACGATTAGATCTCTCTCACTTGGCATGTAATTCCTTTTCCTTGATATTGCTTTCACGGATGAGTTTAATAGGCTCATCCTTATAACGAACATAATCTATTTCAGCCATTCCTAAAACAAATTGAATGTCCTCTTTCAACCTCTTAAAGTTTGTGCTAGTTAAAAGTTCAACAGTATTTGTACTATTATTGAGACTAAAGGAGACTATTTGAGACAAAACAAAAGTATGTATTAAAATTAGACTATATACAAAATTAAAGTTATAATTTACACAATCTAGAAAATTCTGGTGTCACTACATATTTCCCTTTGGGCAGAACATGCACATGCAATAGAATTTCTAATTATGAAGCTCACAATCGAGATCACACCCAGTTTTCGAGAAATCTATCTCCTTTGAACAAACAGACTCTTTAGACTAATGTAACTCTTAACACAAATAGCTTCATTCCAATAAGTACTCTCAAAATCAATGCATCTAATAATCCCCTTTAGGGAGGTTGTTATATACATTAATTCGACATTATCTCTTCACAAAAATTAAAAATAACTCTACAAATTTGAATGAATATTCTACTTTGGTGGTAACACCTATATCAATCCATAAAATTATTTTTAATTAGAGATTTATAAAAGTCCAATTAAAATACATACCAAATATAAATATATACATCAAACCTATATAAGGTACCAAACACAATATACCTTAATTTTAAACACATGATTATTATCTCATATATGTGCAAAACAAAAATTTACTATTTATTTATTTATTTTATCACCAAATTAATATCACTAAATTATAAACTGATAATTAACTATATATAAACCATCTAAAAATTTATATATATATATATATATATATTGATAATCATTGAAATAAAAAAAAAATTTGGTGATTTTTGGCCATAGGTCCAAGACAACCAGCATATTTATCATTGTGTCAGTTGCATCTCGACCACGCGAAGAACGAGAAAGCCGGA
>CATIWR010567800.1:0-53050 GCA_949677035.1 Omphalea diandra | reverse complement strand
CAAGAAATGGCCAGCCCATGTTGCCTTGTGGGAGATTAAATCTGGCTTGCTTTCTTTGAATGAGAATAAAGATAAGAAGAAGAGATAAAATTGATGGAAAAAGAAAGAAAACAAGCTCTGAGTCAGACATGGAGCCTAACTTCAGCTCCTTCTTCCTCTTTGGGTGTGTGGGGAATTTGATTATCTGGTTCTAACAAGCCAAGTAAAATGGGACAGTATCTGTTTTGTCGAAGTTCTACATCTGAATTGACAATTTTTTTTTTTTTAAATGGAGTTCTTAGAAGTCACTTACGCAGGTGGTTTTGATGAAGCCAAAACTTACACTATGTTTGGATTGGGGCTTATAATGGATTGGAAGGGTTAATAATGAAATGGAATGAATGAGTTCGGTTTGGAAAAAAAGTATTAAATTATATTTATATTTGTGATGGTAGGAATGAAAAATAATGGTTTGACCTTAATTTTATTTGTTTGCAATGAAATAAAATGGAAAGTTAACTTAAATATTAACAAAAATAACCTTGTACACACTCATTCAATAAAATACTTCTTCTATCAATTATCTTATATTTTTATAATATGTATTTTCAATAAATCATATTATATTTGTACTATCAAATAAATTTTGGCATTATTCATAATTTTATTTTTATTAAAAAATACTTCCAGATCATTTATATTTTGTTATTAAAAAATATTGAATTCTTAAATGGACAATTACCATAAAGAACTTATAAAGTTTGCAGGCCAAGTTACTAATTAATCATACAAGGAAATACTTATCAATTCTTTATATCTCATAATTTCATAATCAAAAAGTACTAATTGTGTAAACTATTCAGAAATTGAAAGCCTAACATCATTATTTATTCCCAAAAAAACACTAATAGTTAAAATAAAGTCATTGTTGCCAAATTAGTCAGAAATTTAACAAAAAACTTAAAATGAAGTCATTCGCCTCTACATACATCTTCACTACTATCTAATCGAGCACGTGGAGCTTCTACTTTTTGATTCATAATCCTTTGGTCAACCTTAACAAGAATATCAAGATTTGGATATGTTCATAGCAAGTAATTATGCAATATGCAACACACAATTATAATTTTATTTTGAATTTGGACACCATAATTTGGTTCAGTTTTACTTGCTACAATTGGAAAGTGTTTCTTAATTACACCAAATGCACACTTAATTGCATTTCGTAAAGAAGCATGCCGAAGATTAAACAATTCCTGTTTAGTTCTTGGTGGATTCCTTCATTACTCTTTCAAATGATATCGTTCTCCTTTATAAAGTGTTATAAGTTCACTCCTTAACATGTATCCACCATCAACAAGATAGTATTTTCCTATACATAAACATCTATGTTATTAGATTGACATAATTCAAATGTTGTAGCACAATTTCTAAATTAAAGTAGTATTATAATTACCTTGAGGAATTTTCAAAAGAATTGCCCTAGATAATGCATTTTTTAGAACTCTTGAATCAAATGTAGTACCTTCCCACCCCGTCAACATGTAAGTAAATCTTAAGTCAAATGTGCATGCGACCAACACATTTTGTGATGGGAAATCTTTTCTCCCACGATATTTAGGTGCTTCACTAAAAGACACTTTCACATGGATATGGGTCCCATCAATTGCACTGATGCAATCTGAGATTAAATACATCATTTGCTATAGTTGCACTTGAAAATAAAAAAATAATATATGTTAAGGAAATGAATTTTACCTTAAAGAATGGGTAGAATCTATCATTTATGACTATTTCTGAGGGAATCTCACTATCATCTGGTTGTATTAGAAATTTATCATCTACCATTATCAGGGCTCTTAAAACATTATGGAAATGACAACTTATTATATCCCTGGATCATAAAAAATGGAATACAATCTCACGGTTGGTGACATTATGTCCTATAATATAAAGAGATTTTGCGACTTGTTCTTCCACACTAATCCTTAAAGTTGGTTGTAAACCCCCATCTCTAACTAAGACATCACATAAACTAATAAATGTTGCAGGACTCATTCTTAGCATAAAGCAACAATGTTCGATGCCTATAAGCTTGGTCATTATTTGTGACCTTACTCAATCTAGTGTTATAAAAGAAGGAATTTGTATCCTTTAATATCCTTCTGTTATAGCAAACCAACAATTTTACTATAGCAACAACTTGTGCCACATATGCAACAATTTTTCTTTCTAACTTTAGAAAATTATGATCTTCAGTAATGTCATCATCCATCTATGAAAATAAAATTAATATATCAAAATAAAGCATATAAACTCACAGTAATAAGAATGATATTTTAGAGGATCCTTCCAAATATTTCCTCACAACCTACTAGATTTCAATTGATCATTGCTAGAATGAGTTCATGATATAGCCATTAGATAATTTTTTGATGGGTTAAAAACTTTAATAATATAAAATGGCTTTCAAAATTTTCATCTTTCTCCTTAGAAAAGTAAATAACATTAAAAGTTGCTAAACTTTCAAGAAATGAATCTTAAAGAATCACTTCCCAATCAACAGGTACATGCTTAACCATAGTCCTCATATATATTGTCATGATAAATTAGGCATAATCATTTGAGGCTAAAGGTGGTATATCTAAGGGGAAGCACTAAATACTCACACTTCAAAAATCCTAAGACATGCATTCCAGTTACAATTGTTACACGAGAAACAGAGCCAAGGACAATATGTTATCATCCAGTACAATGACTAACTAGAAGGGAAATCTAACATTAACGAAGACAATTGATTAATCAGCCACTTGTTGATTGATCTTCATGAAACTAGAATGATCTCCAAGTTTGCAAACACACAATCCTTGGACCAACCAGACAAGAGAAGCAGATATGCAAAAATAATACAAATCAATCTACATACAAAAGGCACAGGACAACTTTCTTTGAAAGAATATGCAGTGCAGGTTTTACATTTAAGACTTGCTCCTCAAATGAAATCCTTTCAGCACTAGAGGAATAAATCATACATAAACTAGGGTCAATAATTCATTATTGCACCATATCTCCAGAATAAATCAGATACAAGCACTAGTTGATAACAATGATATTTCAAAAAACCAGTGCAATTCACCAATGAGATTCAAGCTAGGGGAGGGAAAAAAAATAGCAAAATTAAAGAGAAATTATGAACTTAACATAATAAACTAACCAATTCAATTTTGCAAAAATAAGAAAAAAAATATTGAGCATCCAATTTTGATTTGAAACCTAAAACCCATCCCTGTTTACCTTGTTAAAGTAGAAGCAATCCACTTGATAAGAAGGACCTCCACCGATCTCTTAAGATCGAGCTCAGCTTGCTTTCCTTTGAAGGACTTCTCCCGCAAAGCTCCTGAGTCCAGTTTCTTCTTATCTCGCCCATAATCTACTTCAAGTAAAACTATAATACAATCAATAGAAAAGGAAGTAGGAAAACGTTTTTATAGGTTGAAAGTCAACACAGAAGGAAGAGAAGTAGCTGCTCTTGAATGCCCTCTTGTTGTTCTCGAAGCCCCAGGTGCTTCACTATAATAGGCATCAACTAGGTTCTCTCCTTGCCAAATTTCACTTCTGATCTTTTTCTAAGTCTCTATTTCATTGCCTTATACTACAGATCTGCTAAAAAAAGAGCCCCAAATGAGGGCAAAATAGTCTATTTAATTTAAAACTTGTGGAAACACCCCATTTGGAGTGTTTCAATATATGGGTTGAGGTGAGTTTGGATGAGTCTAACAAACCTTTAGGAACCAGCCCATTTCACTCCAATACCTCTCATCCAAACATAAAAATCATTTTATAAACTAGTCACTTTCATTTCATTCACTTCTAAACCCCTAATCCAAACACACTGTTAATGAAAGGCATAAAAGCCAGTAGGCTGCTTTTATAAGCTTCTTTTTTGTCTTCTATTTAATGTAGCAAAAAGTAGCGATCATCTTCACTTTTTGTTTGCCTTTTACTTTCAATATCTAGAATATTTGTTGGTGATTATCTAATTGTATTTTCAAGCTTCACGCTAATGTATTTTTTATTATATATATAATAAAAAAGAAATTTTAAAATTTTCAGACATATTATTTTGAGTTTATATATTTATTGAAATTATTTTTTAAAGGTAAAATTAAAAATATATTTTCAACAGCGTGTGTAATTTAAATTATAAAATTATTCAAATTTTTATTGTGAAATTATGAATATTAATTTTATATATTTAGAATTATCATAACAAATTTTAAAAAATATTTTAAAAAATAGAATCTTAAAAATAAGTGATTTCAACAAATTTAACTTCATATATAAAATTTTTTTACATCATTTATTAAAATTAAAATTTATTTTGTAAATAAATTAAAAGTAACAATTCAACTTCAAAGATTTAGTAATATTTAATGCAAAAAAAAAATGTATCGTAATTGATCTAACAATAAATATAAAAAATAAATATTTATAATTAGTTTAATTTTAGTATAAAATTATAAATAAGAAAAATGAAATGATGATTTAAAGAATTTTCAGAACATATAAAGTTTGAGGCAACATTTTAAATAAAAAGAGTGATATATATAGGAACAATCTATTCTGACCCCTCAAACTTTACACATTTTTACTCTAAAGCTTTTTTATTTTATAATGCAACTTTAAACTTTCTCAACTATCCACTTTTGTAGTCTAAACTCCTTTTTAATAAATTTGTTAACAGTATTAGTGAAATAATCATTTCGACAATAAAATTATAGCATACAAGAGTAATTGGATGCTCAAATTTGAACTAGAAATTTAAATAAGCATAAATTAGCTTTTTAAATCTATTTTGATTTAATTAGCATAAAATTTATAAATTTTCATTCTATTAAATTTTAATTATAATAAAAATAATTAACATTTATTTCTCTCATTTTTATAAATGATAAAACTATCAAAAAATACAAACCTCCTAAATTATGATTAAAAAAAATTATCCCTTTTACCCTTAATCACATAATTGATCATAATTTTCAAATTGAGAAATAAAATTTTTCTTTAAAAAACTTTAATTCTTTAATTAATAATTTAAAATAATGAGTGATATGTTAACCAAAAGTAAAATAAGTAATTTTTTTTTTTGACAATTTTATTAATTAAAATATATTTTTTTAGAAGAAACAAACAATTCATATATTTTTTAATTGTACTTATTTATTCTATTTATTTATTATATATTATTATGTGATATCAATCTATGATAAAATAATTTAATTATTTAACTTAATTGCTTGTGTGCCTTTTTTTTTTTCCTTCGTTACCTCAATTTCACTATTATTATTGATTCAAATAATAAGCTAATTGTTTGATAGTTTATTAATGTTTTTCTATTAATTCGTTAAATTCTAATTTAAAATTCTTATTGATTGATGAGTGTCTATTTAACTTGTTATATTGGAATTTTTATTTTTCTTTGTTGTTAAATGCATGAACCTGTATTAATTAAACTAATTAAAATGTATCTTGAAGAGAAATTTGTATTTTTTTATATAGAAATTATGGTAAACTATGCTATTAAAGGTAAAAGAGATAATTTTCTTTAAGTCATAATTTAGGTGGTTAATATTTTTTTTTTATTTTGATATTTTATCATTTATAAAATAAAAAATAAAATTTTCATTATACTTTGGATTTAACTAAATCTAATTTTATAAGATTTTAGCTAAT
This sequence comes from Omphalea diandra, assembly GCA_949677035.1. Classification (NCBI taxonomy): domain Eukaryota; kingdom Viridiplantae; phylum Streptophyta; class Magnoliopsida; order Malpighiales; family Euphorbiaceae; genus Omphalea; species Omphalea diandra. Next base: position 47,338 of record CATIWR010567800.1, on the reverse strand, counting down.
TATGCTAGAATAGGCTAAGAAAAGAAAAGCAATTTGGACTTATTTAAGTTTATTGTGCAAGTTTAAGAACTCAATTGATCTTTTATTTTACAATTTTAGGCTTAAATAATTGTTTCATTTGTTATTGAAAAAGGAGTTTGGCCAATAAATCTGAATAGTTAAGAGATTGAAAATTATATTTTAAAGTTAAAAGAATTTTATTGTAAAAACACTTACAAGTCAAAAAGTTTGAAATAGATTATTTCACTTGCACACAAAATAGATTATTTCACATGTACACACACAAAATAGATTATTTCAAACGTACACATACAAAATAAATTTTTGTTATGTTCGCCAAATATTCAAAATCTTCCTTGCTCTAATTACAAAGCTAATACCAATCCGTCAATGAACTATTTTTAAACTAATTCTTTCATTGTCATAATTCAGGTGACAACTTTTTTATATGTATCAACCACATCCAAGTCAATCAATTGATGAATTTTTAAGTTAATCAGTTCAATTGATTCAATAATAAATATATTTAAAAAATATCATTAAAATAACTTTCAGAAATTAGAAAAAAAAATTAAAATTATAAATATATTTATAACAATTATTAAAAAATTATTTTAAAAAATCATTTCAAAATTAATCGAGTTAGTGAATGATTTAATTATTAATCTAACCAATTCAATAAATCAATTTGATCTAATGACTTTTAATTTTTAAACATAAATTTAGATTATGCACTATTTGATTTTTTAAGCTATAACCTAAAAGAATGCAATCAACTTTATTTTATGAGCAAATAATCAATTCTAATTTTAGAATAAAAAAATTCACCAAACTCACTATAAAATCAAATTTTGTCAATGATTGTTGGTGTTCTTTGCTTCTATCAATGTCTATGAAATAACTGCTTTCTTTCTCGCAAGAATTTTATATGCATGTGTAATAGAGTTTTAATGAAAATACCAAACTCTTTAGTCAAAATTGAAATGAATATTGTTTAATAATTATTTTACTTCTTAGAAGGAATTGTTTGAATTAGATCGACATAGGCAAAGATTATCAAATTTTTTTAAATATATTTCAATTAAATTTGATAATTTTAAAGTAAAAATAAGATTGTAATATTGCGCCAATATAACAATTACAATATTATTATTGTCATATTTAGTCAGATACATTGTGAATTTATTAATTTTAAAGTTAAGATAATTACACATGTCATATTTAGTCAGATACTGTGTTTTTCTTTTTAACTTTGTCAAGTAGGACCATAAAATGATAGACACTGACTTCCACTGCAATAGTATACACATGGCAGAAATATCATAGGAATGTAAGGAATTCCTCTGGGCACACCCATGATCCATCATTGGCTGGGGAGAAATCTAGGAAAGAGTAGATTTTGAGGAATGAGTATTGTGGATGGAAATCAAAGATGTTCAAGAACACAAGACCAACAAGCTTGGATAGTAAGGACTGGTAAACAAAAATTTGTTGCTTAGCCAGCTTAGAAAGCTTAGTGTAAGTGGTAGGAAATTTGACTTGTGGTGGTTCACCATATTTTAAATAGGGTTGAGGTACAAAAGAAGGTGATGTTGATGATGCCATGTAGAACAAAGGGATGGTTTGATCTTTGTGACTTAAGGAAATTGCCTGAGCCTTTAATAAGAAGTCTAGGATTAAATTCTTATCTTCTTTTATATGTTCATCTTCAAATTTATATTTGCTAAACCAGTCTTTCCAGTGAAGCAGTTGAGGATGTGGCATATTCTTGCCTTTGAATTTAAGCATATTTGGAAAAGAGGAACAGTTCATGAGAACTATAGATTGGTATCCAATCAAATCAAATTCAAATTTCTTTATTCCATTTTTTACCACTAAGATTTCCTTGAAAGTTGAATGATAATGGAGTTCTGAATCCTTGAACCTTCCACTAGCATAGACACACATTCTCTTTTGTTTGTCTTTTTTTTCCAAAAGCACTGCAACCCCAGTAGTGATCACTTGCGTCAGTTTGTAGTATTCTTTTTCCTGTTGAAGGAATTTGAAAAGGTGGTTGCATCTCTGCTTTTAGGAGCTTTATAGATGTTGTTTGATCATCAGACCATGGTGGGGGATTCTTCTTTAGCATTTATCTTAGTGGATTTGTCTTTCTCGTGAAATGTGGCGCAAAGTCTCTCAAATAATTGGTAATTTCAAGAAGTTGTTGTGTCTACTTATATGTAAAGTCTTTGTATGGAAACTTTAATAGTTTAACTCCAATGTATGACATGTATTGTCCATCTTTAAATGTCATTCCAAGAAACTCTTTCTCTTCTTGGGCCACTTGCATCTTGGTGGAAAATAACATAACTCTAAATTTCTTTATCATATTTACAAATTGGGATAAAACCTACCAGTGAGAATCCTTATCCATTGAAAAGATTAAGATATCATCAATGTCGATAGAGAATTATTGAGGATTGGATCATAGATCTTTATCATTGACTTTTGGAATAGTGAGAAGGCTACCTTGAGTCCAAATGACATGACTATCAACTATGAATGCAAAAAGAAATCTTAGGATGATCTTTTGGCTTGATGCTAAGTTGCCAAAATCCTGCTTTGAGATCAAACTTAGAGAAATACTTCACTTGCGACACATAAACAAATAGTGAAGAAATCTTAAGGAAAGGGGATTTATCATCCTTTAAAAAATGATTTAAAGGTTGATAATTAATCACAAGCCTCTTCTTTCTACGGACTTATTTTGGTCTTTTATTAACATAAAAAGTTTGGCATTCCCAATCTAATTTAGTTGGTTCAATGATCCAATAGGCCAGTAATTGGGAACATTCTTGATTGGCCAAGGTTAAATAATTTATGCTTATTCTTAGATGAGCTGTTTTGGTAGGGTTAGTATCTTCATTCATTTTGAAAGATAGGCTTATGAAAAAATCTAGATTGGTCCATAATGGTTTATGGTGTTTGTCTAGGAATTCAGTATGGTTGTTTGCACAACAGTTGGCTTGAAAGTCTTGCTGGATGTGTGAAAAGGCTAGAGGTATTTAAGCTGACAGTGTTTAGGCCATGAACAGTGAATTAATTATAGTGTAGGGTTTGAAATAGTTTCTGAATTTTAGCCTTTTTAGAAGAACTCATAATTTTAAGAGTTTCCAATAGAGATCAAATTCAATAACTAAATCCTTGTCTGGAAGGACCAAGCCAAGTAATTTGGTATGGATTTGACAACCAAGAAAGTACTTAATTGTAATAGGTCTTGTTATGATTAGGCTTGTATGAAATACTTCTCCATTAGCAACTCTAAAATACTTCTTATGAGACTTTCAGTACCTTAAAGAAATAACTTTCTAGTTGAGCATTAACAAATGGGCTCTTGTATCCATTAAGGCAATAGCCTTAATAGGCTTAAAAAACTTCTCTGGTAGGATATAAACAAATGCCAAAGGGATTGGATGACTTCCTTCAATCTCCAGCTGATCAGAAATCTCCATAGGATTGCTAAAGAGAGGAATCACGACATTGTAAATAGGTAGAGTCATCATCAAATTGATTGAATGAAAATGCCCCAGTAAATTCTTGATATGCTTCTTCCTCTGATGATGAATAATCTTGAATAGCAAATACAGTCTCTAGTGATGTTTCTTCATTTACTGAGAATAAAGATTTAATATTTATTTCTTTTAAATCTACAACTGTAGATATCTAGATTTGTTGCATCATTTTAGTTGTTTGTCTTAGCTTTTTTTGATAATTTTTTGCAAAATGCCCTTTTTTGCCATACAAATAACATATTTTCGACTTTTTTCCCTATGCTTCTTTTTTTTGAAAAATCTACATTTCTTCTTTAAGGAAGATCTCTTTGACCCCTTTAGCTTTAAGTAAAGCTTTTCTTCTTAGAAGGGCAATAACAATTCTTGGAATCACCATTGCATTTGATGGGAAGGTTTGGCCTTTTGCATGACTTTTTTAGTTATGGGTCCTTTTATCTATCTAACATATGGTTAATTACTTTCTTTTGATCACACAATCACTCTAATCCTTATATCATGAATTAATACATTTCTCCAAATGACATATCATTTAATTATTTGTCTTTTTGCTTAATGAGTTATTGCATGGCTAAAGTTAGCAAATCAAGGAGCGAACTAATGAAAGCTTGCTTTAAATATGGATTTACCCATTCACCCAATTGATAAAATGTTTTGGACATTCTTTGATAATGGAGATCCATATCCTTTTTTAGTAACAACTCATATTGAAATACTCTTTGTGAGTTATCTTTGTGTAGTCTTGAGGCTTACCACAAAACTCATAGTAAAATCTTCCCAAGAATTCTAAGACTTTAGGTGCTTGAATTAATTGAAGCTTGGAATAATTATCTAGGGCATATACCAATTATGTAACTTCCCCGTTAGTCTAATCACAAATTCTTCTAAGACTTTACAGAGAGTCATACTTGGCTTCTTCATTTAAGAGTATATCCAAGCTCTGAATTCTTGGACTTTATCTTTTTATATCGTAGGAGACATATCATCAAAAGTAAAATAAGGTCCTCCAGTTGGAAATACATTACTTCTATCAGGAGCAGTTGTCCCAGTACTGGTATCCATATCCTCAGATAGAAGATCAATCGTATAAGAGTGATTATTTGTTGACTGCTGAGGAGGAGCCATGAATTGAACTGGTGGTGTTTTTTCTTTTTTTTCTTCTGATGATTCAAACTCAATTTCTTCTAAAAATTTAAAGGCTGATGACATAGAGACTTCTTCTTCAGTGAGGGAATCAACCATTGAAAAAGTTGGTATAGAGGTTGTAGTTTTGTCTAGGTAAGTTACAATGGGATTCATCATTAAGGCTTTAGGTGGATCTTGGGTTTTTGAGGGAGGCTTTTCTATTGATTCTATGAAAGAGGTTACTCTCATGGAGGTGTCTCTTGATTTATCAAGCTTGGGTTCAGGTTTCATAAGAAATTTTTCTGATCTTAATTTTTTATAGAAAAGATCAATCGAGAGCCCTAGATGCTCAAGTTCCATAGTAGTTGGAGTGTATATGGTGGTAGGTTTAGGAACATATGGTGTGTAGGTTGGTAAAGGTATGTCAAAAGGGTCATATAAGGGTTGTCTATATGTGTAGGTTAGTTTAGGGGATTATTTTTTCATATCTTCTTGCCAATTAATCTTTTAGTCTGTAGATTTTAGTTTTTTTTTTTTTTTTTTTTTTGCAAACCTCACTAGAATGTATCTTTTAGTTAATCATCATCATAATTTCATTGTGTTTTTCCTTAATTTATAACTAGAGTTTTTTCATCCGCTTATAAATATCCTTTTGCTAATTTGTGAGTTTAAGTTCCATTTGTTGCATTTGCATGGAAACTTGATCCACCTTTGTTTCTATCTTCTTTAGAATCTTGTTTTGGGCTTGAGCATTATTAGACTGCCAATTTAAAACTATCTCAGCATACGTGATCTATAATGGTTGCCCTTTGAATCCATACCTATAGGATTCTTTATGTTGGTTATACTTCTTACTTGAGTTTTTAGGTTGGTTTGGTCTGGTAAAGAAGAAAATTCTTCTTTAAAATTAATTGAGAAGGGTGGTTAGTACTTACATATTTGTGGCAATGGTTGAGTGGGAGTAAGTTGTGGTGAAATAGATTAAAAAAGAGTGGATTCCTTTTTTATCCATTTCAAAGCTTGTTTATAACATGGTAAAGGTCTTTTTGGCTCTAGCTTAGGTTTTGGTGGTGTGGGTGATATGGGTTGAATTGGAGGTAAATGAGCAACAGGACTTGGACCATATTGGATATAATATCATATATGCCTAAAGGTTGTCAAAGTAGGCAAATGATGGGTCACCATTTTTAAATCTTTTCTTAAAAGAGGATTCAGAACATCTACCCTTCTTTTTCCTTTTTGACTTCTTCGCCTAACTATGTTCATCTTCCTAGTCATACATGTAGTCATCACAATAGCATGTATCAAAAAAATAGTGTCATCTCTTTGGAAAGCATAGACTGGACTTCTATTAGCTTCAAAGTGGACAATAGACACATCTTCCTCTGGTTCATATGGGCTTATCATAAATTGGATGGAAAATACCGATGAGGTAGAAGATGAGAATGAAGAGGACTTTTCAAATCTTATTTCTACAGTTCTATCAGCTCTCTTGTAGTAAACTGGTTTAATATACTGGACTGGCTAATCATTTTCATGCATTCTTTGATAGCTAGTTACCTATTTTTTTGGTAGCAGCTCAAGAAGCTATTTCCTAAAGATTTGTCTAAGGATATGAGTACAAGTGGGAGCATCTTGGGTATCTACAACAATGAGTAAGGCATCATTCTTATGAGGAAGAGAAAGATCTAATGCATGATTTTGAATTATGTAAATCATCTGGTAGTGGAGCATTGCTGCAGTAACTGTAGCAACTTGAGGGACATCAGTGATTTGAATTTACACTTTATGGTTGAAAGTACATGAAGATCTTTTAACGAAAGATTGAAATTTGGATAGAATGTAAACATGACAAATCCAACACTAAGAAAGATTTCCATTATTCCTATTACTGCATGTTGGTATTCCAAGCACCTATTTTCCAACAAAGCAATTCTTGCAAAGATAGGTAAATCTTTTTTGCCATGGTAACTAGCTGTCAGTCTAATTGCACATAAATGGATGTGAAAGTACCCTTGAAAAATTCACTGATGCACGAACTCTAATAGAATCTCTAAACAAATAAAATGTTCTTCTCCTGTAGCTTGAATGGAATATTGATCAAAGCTAGAAGTTGAATGTATTCCTTTATGGCTTTTCGAGACTATTTGATCAGAGTTCTGATAGATCTGATCCAGGATCCTTTTTGTTTTTGAAAGGCATCATAAGGGTTTAGGAAATGGATATTTGTATCTTGGATTTTTTGGTTATCAGGTATATAACTGTGGTCACATAGGTAATCTATCTCACTAGAAGATCTTTTAAAGATGGGAGGATGAGGGATATTTGTACAATAAATTTATCTAATAAAAATATATTATAAAATAGGAAAAAATAGAATTGATTTGAAGCTTGAAAGGTAAGCACTTTAAACAATTACTAATTGAATTGGTGAAAAATGGACAATATCAGTTAAAATTTTTTATAATATACATATATTAAACATTAATTATAAATATAATAGTGATTTCATTAAAAAAAAACTAAATAATATATTACACTTATGTAATGTATGAATTTTAAATATTTAATAAATAAATAATTTATTATTATTAAATATAAATAATATTAAAACAAATAATACATTAGAGTTAGTTAATGTAAAAAAAATAAGGATATATTTATTTATAAAAATCAAATTATTGTTAAAAAAATAATAAAAAATCTATTTTTTAACAAGAGCTAGTTGATTCTCAAAAAGAAACTAAAAAGTAATTTTTTACCCTGATTTATGCATCAGGGTTGAAAAAAATAAAGAAAAAAAAATCTGCAGTGGATAAGACATAAGATGTGTTAAGAGCAAGAGTTGTGAGCTAATAAAAAGAAGGGGAAAAGAAAAAGCATATAGTCTAGCATTGAAAATAGAATTCAAAGCACGAAATTAGAGAGCATTTGATAGAGTATAGTCACAAAATTATATAGTATTGATAGAATATAATCACAAAAGATTATAAATAATTTTTGTAATTATCTAATTATTATGATTTCAAATTTAGACAAAATAAGATTCTTTTCGATTTGTTTGAATAAATAAGTAATGAAATCCAAGCTCATATATATATATATATGTATATATATATATATATATATATATATATATATATATATATATAATTCTATGCAAATATAAACTATGATTATGAGCTATTCTATTAAAATTTAACTCTTAAATTTTTTCAATTTAGTATGAACAAATTTTGAAAAATAATAATTTTAAACAAACCTAATAAAGCCTTTGAGTTTTTTTTTTTAAAAAAAAAAACAGAGGATTATACTTTAGAGTAAAATATAATTAATTAAAAATAATTAAATACTAAAAAAAATCATCTAATATATATATTAGAAGTGTTGCTCAATGAAGAATATTTTGATAGTAATTCAAACGCTCGACAATAAAAGTCCTCCAAGTGTTAAATGGCAGAAGGCAAATTTTTATAATTGTTCGATTTTAAATCCTTAATTTTTATCTGTGAAAGCGAAATGTTTTCTCACATTTTATTTATTTAACATGTTCATGCCAAAATATTCAAAATTTGCCAATTATATGTATATATATACACACACACTAAATTTGTTAAGTTTTAGTGTCTTTGTAGAGATGGCTTAACCATATTTTGCTAAAAATTAATAATGTAATTAGCTCTTGATTAAATTAGCAAAATTTTATAGAAGGATCTAGTAATATTAAAGGAGTTATATCTAAGTTTCTTGATTTTCATTTTCATTTGCATATTTTTATCTTTATTGTTTGAATTGTAGCAATATTGTTGCTTCATTTATAGTTATTGTTTGTCTATTGGATCTTATTTCTATTAATCATTTCAATTGTTGTAGTTGTTGCTCTTATTTCTCAATTTTTTTGATTTTCTCTCCATGATTTTGTCCTTATTTCAGTTCTTGTTATGTCTAAGTTTCTTGATTTTCATATTCATTTGCATGCTTTATCTTTATTATTTAAATTGTAGTAATATTGTTGCTTCATTTATAGTTATTATTTGTATCTATTGGATCTTATTTCTAATAATGGTTTAAATTGTTGTAGTTGTTGCTTTTGTTTCTCTTTTTTTTTTTTTTTTTTTTTTTTTGATTTTCACTCCATGTTTTAGTCTTTATTTTAGCTCTTGTTTTTATGCTATTTTTCTTCTCCTTGTTTTTAGTTTGGACTTTGTTTGTATCTACGAATTAAAGTTGTTTTTTTGTTTACTCTCCATCAAATTTGTCAAGGTTTATGTCATAGTTTAAAGAGATTAGATAAATAAGGATCCATGCCCAAGATTGTTTAAAAGGCTAGAGATAAATTTTAGATCATAGCGAAGGGAAGGCTAAGCCTACTAATTTGAGAATTATAACTTCAAGTGACAACCTAATGGTGCACTTAAAGGATTTAGAAAAAGAGAACTTTCAAGCAACTTATGCAAATCCATCAACTACAAAATTCTTATGTTGTTTCTAAATAATGCGTAGCAGTATACCTATGATTGATTGTGTATAATTAGTTGGATGATTAGTCTCATTTCTTTAAAGTCAATTTTTTTTGTAATTGTAGCTTAAATATTGGCCATTTTCTCTAAACTCAATAATATAGACAAACTCCTTATGGTACCAAGTATTGATTATGCATCTCTCCATTATTTTGACAAACTCCTTATGGTACCAACTATTGATTATGCATCTCTCCATTATTTTATATTTTTTAATGCCAACTTGAGTGGTTATTCTTGATTTCTCTTTATTTGGTAGTATAACATGATAATACCACATGTGTCTTATCTCATTTTGAACTAACTTGAACATTGATTTCGTGTAGATCTATTGGAATTGTTTCTCCCAATCATACTATGATATGCATTTAAACACTTTAATTTTTGAATCATAATTAGCTTGTAACTCCTTTTGCATATTATTACTCATAGCTATCTCATATTGCTCGATAAATCTCTTTAATATACTCAAAGAGTGAATATAACCATCAAAACAAACATGCATACTCTTACTTCTTTGAATATAAACCATACCAACCCAAAAAGTATAATGTAAATAAACATGTGCTTAATTTTGCTTTTCATTCCAAAGATCCTTTAGTCGTTCATTCATTTTGCAGTCCATGCTTCCTTAATAATTTGTTCCAATTCTTCTTAAATATTATAATTGCCAAAGTATCATAAACAAGAGCTTTGAACTCAACATTTGCCTTGTCAAATTCAACAACATTCCTAAACTTTTAAGATAGTTTATGGAGAATGTGCCAAAAGCAATATTGATTAATAGTATTAGGCATCACTTCCCTGATACCTTAGAATGAATTTTTCCTATTGCTTCAAGCCAATCATAAAAAGCCACTCAAATGATCTTGAGTCCTCATATGTAACTAGTGCACAACCTAATAAAATTGATTGGTCATGGTGATTGATGCCTCCAATTGTTGTAAAAGGCATTTTATATCCATTCATAAGATAAGTTGTGTCGAAGCTTATAATATCATAGAATTCTTCATAGGTAGATTTACAATAAGATGAATGCATAACACATTACTTAGCCTCATTCTTCATTCATGTCCATTAAGTGAAAGAAATTTGACTTTCTATTGCATCCTTATAAACAACTTGCAAATGGCCTATGAATCTCTTTCACCTAGTTCAACTTTCTCCTATTTTTGATGAAATTTCTACAATCTTTAAGTACATATCCTATATTTTTTGGCCCAACAACTTGAACTTTTAGCATTTTAATATTCTTACAAGGCCTTATACATGCAATATCATTAGTTTTTTATTGTCTCTTCATGTTAATAATCAAATTCCTATGAGCAAGCATCAAAATAGACATATCAAGTTGTAATTATAGTTGTGATTTGAGATTACTTTTGAATTTTGTCAAACTCCATGATCTCTCCCAATTGTATCTATTCTTATTGAATAATTAAATCCTCATTGAAGCATTCCTATACTCTCTTGCCCTATCATAATAGATTGTCACATACTTATAATTTTGAGCATTGACGGTATGAGCATATCTCTTAGCAACACTAAAATCTAAGCTCCTTACATAATCTTGATAAGCTTTCATTAGACCCTGAATATTGTTGAATTTCATGCTTGATTAAGGTCGTTCATTAATATTACAATTATTAGATGCTTTCAAATTATTGTATGCGCTTGTTATAGATTATTAAATTATTGTTGTTGCTCGACCACAATATTGAATTCATCTTTGCATTTCAATTTTTCATATCTAAATTCAAAAATGTCTTTTATCACATTAGCTCTATATTGATCATAATTTCTTCCATTCTTATTTTCTATTTTTAAACGAAAAATATATTATGATTTCCTTCGTATATTTTTTATGATTGTTATTATTTGTTCAGAAGATTTGATAGACAAATCAAAGCTTGCTCAGTTACTACAATACCAAGTTAATGCTTGTTAACTTAATTAGTTTTTATTTTTAAAATAACAAACTTTTAATAACTTACTCATTTATTAGCTTTTATTTTTACTTTGGAAATAAGTAGTCTTAATGAGTTTGTCTGTAATTTGAGACGAAATATGCTATATTTGAGAGAGAAAATGCTAGGTGAGAAGAATTACAGAAAATTGAGGGAAGTTGATGGATAAAATAAAATCAAAACCTCATCAATAAAACCATTGAAATTGTGAAGGACCATAAAGTCTTTTTTTACTTAATCATTATTTATCATTGTTTAAACAAGTATTAATTTGCATTTATTATTATTCTTTTGAGAAAAATATGAAGTGAAAGATTAATTTCAAAGTTTGTTATTCACAAGCTCACAATTTAGATTAATTTTAAAGTTCATTATTCACAAGTTGACAATCACAAGTTGGATTGATGATCACGGTTAATATGGTAAAATCTTTGGATTTGCTTGTTTATAACTTTTTCTTTTTCTATCTTAATCTTCTAATCAAATCGAATATTGTTGTAAAAGACATTATCATCTTGAAAGTTATGCATTTCGTTTTAAATGTAAAAGTAAAAATATTTTAAAAATCCGACTGGATCGAATAATAAGATCGATAAAATTAAAAATCGAATCAAATGATTGATTCAATTGGGTTCAAATCAACTGTAAATATTATTTTTATATTTTAACTATTATAAATATATTTATATATTTACAATATATTTTTCAAAATTTTTAAAATTATTTTAATAATAATTTTTAAATTTTATTTATTATAAAAGTAATTAAATTAAACTAATTAGACGAATCAAATCAAGAATTAATCAATTGTCAACTGATTGATTTATTGATTAGTTGGATTTTAAAAAAATAGAAAGTAAACGGTTGTTGTGCATTGGCAAATTTCCTACTAGTCAAATTGAAATCTCATTCATCTAAATTTCTTTCCATAAAATAAAACAATTTTCTCGATTGGCATCACGTCTTGTCACCCACGCGTGTATCATCTTCATCCACGTGTTTGATAGCGACCATAGGCTTATGGCAGTAATGATTGGTAGTGTTGGCCACCCGCACGAGTGGTTAGGCTTTTTGGCTGTCGTTTGCTTTCTTACTTTTTGTTTGTTTTTTTATGTTAGTCTTATTTGGTTGTTACATGGAAACAATAATTAATTAGCCTCAATAGTCTCCCTCTGCTAATAAACTAATGATTGTATTTATTAAAAAAATTAGGCTTAGTAATCTAATCAGGCCAGGTGGCATTCTTCAGGCCACTTTGCTTTTTTTTTTTTTTAATGATGTCGTATAGTTAGTTACTTTATTGAGACACGGCGGATTAATTATCAATATTAAAAAGAAAAAAGAGATTTCAATATAAGTTATAATAAAAGAAATTTAATGTGCTTGATGAGATTTAAATCCTGAATTTTAAGATCTCAAAGCATCATTTATTACCACATAAAATTATTATTATTATTTTTTGGACTACTTAATTTGATAGAAAAAATTTACATAAATTAATTATGAAACTATGCGTTGTGTGACATGATTATAATATAAATTTTAAATAAATTTTATTTTATTTTATTTTATTTTATTAAATAATTAGTTAATCAGTTCAATGATTAAAATTAATACAAGATAATAATTAAAATTTAATTATATTTTGATAAAAACTATTGTCAAGTAAAATAAGATAATAAAATAAAATTTTCAAAATTTATAATTATATATAAAATTAATCTTAATAAAAATTATTTATTGATTCATATGTTTAATTTTATATAGAATAATTTTAAGAGAAAAATTATTAAACTTGAATGAAATATTTTTTAATAATCAATTAAATAAATAATATTAATTATTTTATAATTAAAATAAAATTAATAAATAATTATAAAATATATGAATATGTGAGATAGTTATAACAAAAAATTATTTATTGATTTATATTTTCAATCTTATATTGTACAATTTTAATATATTACATTGTTTTTTGCATTTATAAACTTAAAATTTTGAATAATCAATAGAATTAATTAAATTTAAATTTCTTATTTAGAATTTTTACTTTTTAATTTTTTAATTTACTATTTAGAATTTGCACTTTTAGATTTTTATAATTTTATATTTTAAAATTTTTTATATGATTTTGATTTCATGTTTAGAATTTTTTACTTTTTTCTTTTAAAATTTGTTATTTAGAAGGTTTATTTTTCTATATGACAATTAAATTTTTTAATTTTTTATTTAGAATTTTTTTGATATGACAATATTTTAATATAATATAAAATAATGATATGTTACTATATTATATATAATTATTTGATAAATAGCAAATAATAATTAAAAATTTTGAGATTGAAATTAATCATACATATTGGTTGCTGGCATATGATAACCTTATTTATCTATCTAATAAGATAATAACACATAAAATAATTATTTTGTTATCTAATAAATTTATTGTCATATTTTAATATAAATATAATATTATTCTCATTATATATAATTATTTTATTAATTGACTGTATAATTTATTCCTAATTTGATTAGCTTTTGTTAATTTGGACCTCTATTAGTTAAATGATGGATGAATGATTTAACCATATAAATGTATTTTCAAAATAATAAAACTCAATAGAATTGAAACTTGAAATTGATTTACTTACTATACAAATAAAACAAATACTAATAAAAACTATTTGTACATCTTCAAAACTCAGATGTAACAGAAAAATAGAATGCGTCTATTAATAAGTTTCTCCTATACATATTTGATAATTTATTTATTAAATTTCATTTACAAAATCTACTAGTTTTATGAAATTAAGTATGGAATCTTATAATCGCATTTGTAAATTTAGTTTTTTGAAAAATTTTAAAAAGTTTAAATTTTAATTTAGTAATTTTTATTTAAAAAATTATATTTAAAAGAATTTTTTCATTCAAAAAATAATTTTACGAAAAAATAAAGGATTTTATTAATAATGCTATTATTTTAAAATTTATTCTAAAAAATGAATTTTATTATTAAAGTGAATGGATTTTATTAATAAAATTAATTTTATCTCACATAATTTATTTCAAATGGAGCATAGAATTTTATAATTTATAATTCTAGCAAAACTAATAAATTCAAGCACAATTAACTTTATAGAATGAATGAAATAAAATTTTAAATAATTGTTATGTATTCTAAATATATCCAATGTGAATTTTAAATAAATTAATTAACGTATGGTCGGTTTGAAAATAATTTAAAATAAAAATAGTTTAGGTTCAATACTTGATGATTTTTAATTAAAAACAAATTCAAATAAATCATCATCTTAGTGAAAGTAATTAGACCTAAACTTGAATCGTAATTAAAATATATTACAAAAACTACTAAATATGATGCTAACTCCAAATTCTTATCTTTTTCAAATTGCTAATTTATTCAAATTCACACTAAAATCTTCAACAAATTGATGTATGCTAAAAATGTTATAATATTTTAGTAGGTAAGAAAATTCGAACTTGATAATCAAAATAATAATCTATATCCATCCAACATTATTAATTCAGAAATTTATACTAAAATAAAAGATATATTATGATAGACACTGAAAAATAGTAAAAAGATAGTGTAACAAATGTCATATGCTGGGCAAATTATAACATGGACTTTTGTCCCCAATGCTTTAGATTTCAAGGGCTCAAAATACATGCGACAACAATTACGGAATTTATCTTTTCCGTAATTATTGATTTATTTTTTTAACAAACTTTTTTTATTTTAAATATACATATTTATGTTTTTATACATCACTTTTTTATTTTTAATTACATTATTATTATTATTTAATATGTTTAAAAAATAAACTTATTTTTTACAAAAAAATTAGTATAAAATGTAGGTTTATTAATTTTAATATTATAAAAAAATTAAAAATATCAAAATATTTAACTAAAAAATAAACTTGCAGTTTATAAAAAAATAAATTTATAATTTATAAAAAATAAATTTATAATTTATTGATAACAAATCTATAGTTTCTACTAAATGAATCCATAATTTACAAAAAAATTATCTATATTTTACGAAAAATGAACTTATAGTTTACTGATAATAAATATATAGTTTATATTAAAATAAATTTAATGAACTTACAGTTTATAAAAATAAAAATAAATATAAATATATATAATTTTTTAAAAGAGTAAGGTCTTATTTTTTGGTAAAGGTGAAACATTGCACCTTTGGAAGAAAAGGAAAAAGGGAAACATAAAGTTGGAAGTTGGAGGATAACGAATATTCACGTGAAGGACAATAATGTTCACACGTGGAGTGGAATATATTATTTTCACTTTATTTATATAAAGTTTTTTGAGAATTAAATTGAAAGTTGATAAATTAAAAATTAAATAATAATTTAATTTAATTAAATATTGAAATTAATTAATTAAATAAGATGAAAAAGTAAGATAAAAATTGAAAATTATTTAAAATTAAAATTAAAATTGAATCAAATAAATTCAATTTAAAATTTTATTAATTTATAAAAATTTAAAATTATACTATTTTATTCAAAATTTAAATGTTAAAATTATTTTTACTTTATTATGTTATATTATTTTTAATTTTTACTTTATCATGTTCTATTATTTTAATTTTTTAAATATTATTTATATATTTTTAAAATATTTTTAAAAATAATCTATTAAATTGAATTAATTGAATCGATCAAACTAAAATTGAATCGAATTAATTGGTCAGCTGATTGATTCAATTTTAAAAGTACTGTTTGTACATTAAATTTATTGTGAATTCATGTGGTATGTGAATTTTTTGAAATAAAAATTTAGAATATAAATTATAAAATATAAATTTCAAATTAAAACTTTCTATATTAAAATTTCATTAAAAAATTTAAATATATAAAATTCCTAATAAATAAACTTCTTAATATTAAAATTTCTTAAAATTTTCAAATTAAAACTGCACCAACAATGAAAATTTTAAAAATTTTATTGTTTTATATTGTTTATTTATATCTTATTATTTCTTTTTTGATAGTGATAGTTATTACTCCTTATAATTATTTTTAATATTTTTTAAATAGTGTGATATGATAACATTATAAAACTTAATTTTCAACGGATTAAATTTAAATTTTAAATTATTGATTAACATAATGGCTTGTTATTGTCTAAAATTAGAATTAATTGTATCTGTTCGTTGATTATTTTTTAAAATTAAATATTTTCATAATTAGTGGGCGTGACTAGGCATGTAAATGAACTAAGTCTACTCACAAGCTAGTTGAAGTTTGGCTCAATAAAAATCGATTCAAACCCGATTTGTTTATTAAATGAGTTTTAAAATAAGCTTGAGCTCGTTAATTTAACATCAATTTTAAACTTATCAGTACTCAACTCGTAAACTCGTGAACCAACTTAATAATAAATGTAATTATATATTTTTATATATAATATGTATAAAAATACTTTTTAAAAATATATTAATTAAAATTATATAACAAATAATATATATCTCATATTGTAATTTACATTTATAATGTAATATCTAATTTTTTATGTAAATATTAATAAATATATGAAGTTTTTAAAATAGAAATCTTATTTTTTAAAAAATTATTAATAATTTATTTATAATTTAATTCTAATAAAAAAATTTCAGTTCGATTAACCTCATTTAGTCTCGTAAGTTTAAGGTAATTTTGATGATACTCGACTCGAGTTCGGCTCGTTTATTAAATGATTTTTAAATACTCAACTCGAACTCCACTCGTTAATAAATGAATCAAACTTGAGTAAGTTAATACTTGACTCGACTTGACTTGTTTACATCCCTGGGCATGACAATTCAAATTTCACTAATGTAATATTTCTCTTCAATACTAAAAAATCTTTATAGAAAATAAAATAAATCTAATATACAAACTAATTATGTATTGATATTATTTGATTTGTAAAAGGGAAATGTGCAATCAAAGATATTATAAATTTTAAAGTGCACCGCCCAATGGAACTTTAACTTGTGGGCCTTGAATATTAGATTTTCCTCATGATTAGAACAGCTCAAATGAAAATGTTGAAGAACAATGATAGAGGTTTCCTCAAAAAAAAAAAAAAAAAAATAATAGAGGTTATCACTAGATAATCCCAATAATTATCTATCAATCAATTAGATGAAAGCATATGCGCACTATGATTTTTTTTAAAAAAAAATGTTTATAAATATTCGTTAAATTAACATGCTCACTATTTGACTTTTGTTTTTTTTTTTTAAAGGAAATATATTAGAACCTAGCATCAAGAAGATTACAAAGTTTAGGAAGAGGGCAGGATACCCAAGCAATAAGAAGACTCCCCTTTCATAAAATTTTCACCACCCCTTAGGCTTACCATTTACTTAAGTGCATGCCTAGTCTTATACATAGATATATATAGTCTAGCAATTAAATACATATTTTACTTATTTGGCAAAATTTTATATTTGAATGTTCTCTAACCAAACTAAAAATATATATACGCCAATAGCCCATATTCATTGCACTTAGTTAAATGTTAATATATGAATTTATTTCATTACTTATATAGATATTTTTAGAGTATTACATAAATTCTTCAAAACAAATTACTTATATAGCTATTTTTAGATTATTACATAAATTCCTCAAAACAAATAATGTAAAATGTAATTTTAAAATTATTTGAGAAAAAATTTAAAGAGAAAATATAAAAAATTATCTTGTGATTTAATCTTTTTTATTGGAACTTTGATTTTTAGTTTGTGTCAAAACAGTATCTTGTAATAAACTTCATTGTTCACTTAGGTGATAAAGTACTTAACGCCATTAGAACTGTTAACATGACATGATAACATATTATTATTATTATTATTATTATTATTATTATTATTATTATTATTATTATTATTATTATGTAACAATATGATGGTATATACATATTTACAAGAAATTTAGTGTCTTATTATAAAATATTTTGTCACAATATACATTAAATTTGTCACCATAAATATATCATGATTTATTACCTTGTATGTCAAAATAACATTATCTTAATATGTATATTGTGATAATTTATATTTTATCTCAATAGTATATAAATTTGGTGACAAATATATTCATCACAACAAAAGATTTTATAGAGAAAATTTCTTTTATGACAATAAATTGTCACAAAAATTCATACTCAATTTAAAATAATATTTTATCACATTTTACCTAACAACTTGACCTTGTATTAGTTGATACAAGATTAGCCTACTCTAACATTAAACAGTATTAACCATCTTCGAAATTCCCCACTTGTAAGATCAAGATGTTTCTCAATGATCACCCATCTTTAAATTTTTTCATAATCAGCATGCTTAATTGTAGAATTTTTATGTGTAGTTATTTGTATCTTCAGAAAATCAATTGACTTTAACATGATATAGTCCTTATAGTGTTTCTTGACTCTCATATAATCAATAATTATTATTTAAAATAAAAATATTAAAAAATAATAAAATTAAAAATGAAAAATTAAATTATTTTATTCAAACTTAAAATGATTAAAAATATAATCAATTACACATTTAAAGATGAAATATAGTATTTATTAATTTATATTCTAAAGTCTAATAAAAATTCAAAATATTGCCTTCAAATAGTATGAATATCAATAAATTTATTCCAAAATCAAGAAAATTAATTTAGTATTTAAAAATTTATTAGATATGTATATATTATTTAGCATTTTTAAGAATATATACATTTTTATGTTAATAAAAATTAATTTTGTATACTTAATTTGTGGTTTAATTTTGATATTAAATATTATAAAAAATTAAATTAATATATCAAAATTTGGCATCTACATACTTTTTTCATTTATTGTAACAAGCTATTTAGGAATAAAAAAGTATTTATTGTGATAAAATAATTTTAATAACATCTTAATAATTAAATATATTGATAAGTGTTATTATGCCAAAATTATTTTCTCATTATATATAGTTTTACTTTTTGTGCTAAAATTTTAATGAAAATATTTTTTACACTAAATTTTGATAGCTTTCTATTTTTATATATTGTGACAAACTATTTTGTCACAACAAATGATAATTTATTTTGACAAAATAATTTTATACTAATTTACAATATAGCGACAAAAGTATTATTATGACAAATTAGTATCTTATTATTTATAACTTCATAGGCGCAAAAAAAATGGCGCCTTGATTTTATGATAAAATATTGTAACAAAAAATTTTTTGTCGTTATATTTCTTTTATGTTCATTTATTGTGATAAAAATATTTATCAAATTTTTTGTCATTATATTTCTTTTATGTTTATTGATTTTTTTGTCATTATTTTCACAAAAATTATGATAAATTATAATTTTGTCATGATAAACCACACATTGTGACAATAGTAATTTCATTGCAAAATTTTTTTGTCATAATAAGTAAAATTTATTGTAGTTTATGCACACACATTCAATTTGTGAACATATCAATAATGAAAATAAATAAAAAATGGACCAAAAAACCATGAATCCTAAAACGATTTTCCTTAATTTCCTAAAACAATAATTCCTAATTCATATCAAAATACTAAAACCATTTTTCCCAATTTCCTAGAACCATAATCCCTAATTCATAACAAAATACTAAAAATATTTTCATTGGAGAGGCTCTTCTCGCAAGCATAAGCTTAGTTGACAATTGTAAATTGAAGGAAAGATTATTCTAATTTCTATCTTAACTTATAAATTGATGATGCTAATGATCGATGATTTATTTTTGGTTAAAAAAAAAAAAATAACACGTGCTTGATTTATCTTGACATGTCTATCTTTTTTTTTTTTTTTACCTCATATGTTATGATTTATTCTTTTCTTTATTTTCTTTCTAGCTTTTGATAACTTATCATTGTTTCTTTTATTATCTTTGTTTTGTTTTAGTGCATACAATAAAATACAAATGCATATTTCATTTATTTCTTTCATTTATACAAGAATATTGAATGAGTGATAATAGATAGATATATTTAGGGGTGTAAGTTTCGCAGTTTTAAAATGGTATACCGCCAAAACCGAACCGCCAAACCAAACTGAAATCGAAACCGAAACCATGACTAACCGAAAGTTTTCGGTATTAAAGTTTAAGATTTTTCAGTTTCGATTTTGATTGTTGGTTTAGGTTTATTGGTATACCGTTGGTATACCGATAACAAAACGATGTCGTTTTACTGGAACGAAACGGTGTCATTTTGTTTGAACGAAACGATGTCATTTTATTGTAACAAAATGGTGTGTTTTGTTGCTCACGAAACCGTGCGATTTGATTGATCGATTTAGGTATAGTTGTCCTCTTCTCTCTTCTTCTTCACCGTTCATTTCCTCTCTTCTTCTTTAGTCGTCGTTCATTTTGTCTCTTCTTCTTCAGTCACCGTTCATTCCCATCAACGATGGAGGCTTCTGATTCTAAACAAGTAAGTGGAATGTACGTTTTCATGGGCTTTTGATTCTAACCAATTTCAAAACTTAGTTATATAGTTCTTAGGATGCAGATCATATCTTCTCATATGGTTGTTGTTGATGGCAATGTCTTATTATATGAAGTGAATTTTTGAGATTTTATTTAATATTTTCTTAATTTGGTAAGGATTGATAGATTTCTTGATGAAATGGGGCTTAAGTGCTTTTCTGTTATAACAGAGCATGTTCTTGATAGATTTCTTGATCCCAACCAAGTCTGTAAGCTGTTATTGACTTGGAGATGTTCTCCTTGTAGTATGATTTTGATCTCTTCACTGTAAGTGAAGGCAAGTAGTGTTGCAAATATAAGTGTTTTACTACTGATGAAGTTTGATATTTGACGTGTGTGACCTATAAACAAGTCCAGTTGTTCTAGTTTAATTGCCTTTTGTATGGCATATATACTGAGTATCCATGTTGGGGAATCATGATACAGTAGCTATTGTGTTGATTTATTGATACTGAGTATCCATGGAAGTTTGTCAAATGTAATTCAAAGGCCACCTTGATACAGTAGCTCTTATGTTGTTACATTTCAACTACTAAACTTGCTCAATTATTAATGAGAATCATTCTTATGGACATTTGTGATTATATGAACTTATTTTATTATTGGTAGGTTTAAATTTGACTGATCATAATTTTATATGATTGTCATAAATAGGCTGCTACGACTGGTAATTCAATAGATTATATCATTCAAGAAAATCGTTCCAAGCATCCCCCACTGCCTTAAAAATTAGGGAAAAAAAGAAAGTTAACATCAAATACTTGGGATCACTTTGAGATGATTGAAAGCAATGGTAAGATCAAAACTAGATGTATATATTGTGATGATGTTGAGAGTGCAGACCAAATGGGACAAGTTCAATTAGAAGTCACTATAGAACATGTTCTCATGTACAGAAAGAAGTTAATGGAACAAATCAAAATGTAATCAATATGCAAAAGTCTTCGAGTGTTGAAAGTGGAGATTCTATTAGTAGTAAAACTACTAAGTTTGATCAAGATCAAGTTACGAAAGCTTTAGCTCGCATGATTGTAATTGATGAACTTCCTTTTAGATTTATAGAAGGAGATGAGTTTAAAGAGTTCATAGCGGTTGCATGTCTAAAATTTGTTATCCCATCTAGAGTTACAATAAGCAAAGATTGTTATGGTCTTTATGTGAGGGAGAAAAATAATTTGAAAAAGTTTGTTAAAAATCTAGTTGGAAGAGTCAATATAACAACTGATACTTGGACAAGCTTACAATGAATTAATTATATGTGTCTCACTATCCATTATGTCGATAATGATTGGAATTTGCACAAAAATGTGATAAACTTTTGTCCAATTGCCTTACATAAGGGTAAAGAGATAGGGAAAACTATTGAGAAATGTTTGAGTGATTGGGGGATTGATAAAATTGGGGCAATAACAGTTGATAATGCTAGTTCTAATGATGTAGCTATTGGGTACTTGAAAGAAAAAATAAAGCATTGGGGTACTAGTATCATGAGTTATGATCACTTACATATGTGATGCATTACACATATAATTAATTTAGTTATGAATGATGGGTTGAAGGAAATTAACATTTCTGTCAAAAGAGTTAGAGCTGCAGTTAAGATATATTAGATAATCACCTGCTAAATTAGCCAAATTCAAGGAGTGTGTTAAGATAGAAAAAATTAACATTAGAAGTTTGTTGTGTTTGGATGTCCCAACTAGATGGAGTAGCACATATAAAATGTTGGACATAACCCAAAAGTTTGAGAGAGCATTTAAGACATATGAAGATATGAATCCTTTGTTTGGAATTGCACTCTTAACAAGTGATGGAGAAAATAATGAAAATAACCTTGGTGCTCCCGGAGTTGCAGATTGGGTGAGTATTAGAAGGATGGTGACTTTGTTGTAACACTTTTATCATCTTACCGTCAGAGTTTCTAGTTTTCTATATGTCACTTCAAATCTATTTTTCCATGAGATAAGCTCTGTTCATTGTCTCTTAAATGAATGGGTTAAAAGTGATGATGTAGAGTTGAATGACATGACAAAAAAGATGAAAGCTAAGTATGATAAGTATTGAGGGGACATTGAAAAAATTAACAAACTCATTTTCATTGTGGTAGTACTTGATCCTAGATTTAAACTTGAGTATGTTGAATTTAGGATAAAAGAGATGTATGTGGATGATAGTAGAGATAAATTAGTGAAGAGTGTGAGAGATGCCACATATGATTTGTTTAATGAATATTCTAAATTGCATAGGGTTGAAAATTCTTGTTGCATTAATGACTCAAGTTCTCAAATTTCAACTGTAAGTGAAGAAATTTCAAGTGATGATTAAACACAAAACATGAAGCGGAGTATGCAATCAAAGTTCAAAAGGATTAAAAATCAAAGTGGTAGCTCTTTATCCAAGTCAGAATTAGATAAATATTTAAATGAAGAGCAAGAAAGTGATGAGAAGGAAGACTTTGATATCTTAGGATGGTGGAGGATGAATGGGCCTAAGTTTCCAATTTTATCACATATGGCTCGCGATATATTGGTTATTCCTATTTCCACAGTAGCTTCAGAATCAGCTTGTAGCACAGGTGGGAGTGTACTTGATGCATTTAGGAGTTTTTTAACTCCTAAAATTGCTGAAGTTTTAATATGTTGCCAAGACTGGTTGCGATCATCAAGAACTTTTGAGACTGTGGAGAATGATTTAAAAGATTTAAAGCGAATGTAAAATAATACTTCTTTATTCTCTATATTTTTCAATTATAATTTTTATTTTCTTCTATTATTTGAAACATTGGTTACTTGATATATAACATCTATTATTTTTTTATTTTTTGCAGCAATTTCAGGTCTTAAAATTGATTAGTTATGCTACTTTGATGAGGATGAATGTAAATGTTACTATTATAATAAAGAATGATACTTATATATTCTCTATCATTTTTCAATTGTTTCATCTTTTTAGGTCACTAAACCATAACCGAGCAAGTCGTCGAGCACTAATTGGTATTTTTAAGGAACACATGCTGTCTTTGTTTGGTGAGTTTGAGCTTCTTATTCTGCTTTATCAAGATTTCAACATTTGAATATCATATTTTACTGTATAATTGGATTAGTCAAATCAATCTTTTGATTGGATTTAAAACTCTCTTTATCTCAGATTTAACTCTACTTTCAGTCTTTCGATGCAGATGTTGTAAAAGCACCTATGGCTTGTTTGCTAAATCTAATCAGTCCTTTCATGTTATCTTTATTGGCTCACAAATACTAATTCTTGAAGCGTAATTAGCCATTGAAAGGTTTATCAGTATTCAAAATGAGGATTTATTGTACATTTTGCACTCGTAAGCATGTGGAAGACATGAATAAAAGCGCAATAATTTCTTATTTTTGGATGGCTAATTAATGATGTTTCTATTAATTAATTATTTCTGGAGTTTGCTTTAAGGAAGAATCATCTCCTTTCTTTATTACGTACTACCATTTTGTTAATATTTTCTTTATGGTCTTTGACAATGCCATCCATTAATTTGCTGAATAATTTTTGATGCATTGATCTTATGAATAATTTTTGTATAAAATAATTTAATATTAATTTTTGAATTCATCATTCATTTATATCATGTGATAAAAAATACAAACAGAGAGATACAAGATATATAATAAAACTTAAAATAAAAAAAATGAATGGGCATATGATATTAACTATAATTTTTTATACTCTGTAAAATGAAAGATAATAATTAAATAGAACAAACGAAATGTTATTATTGATTAATCCACTAAAAATTTATCATCGACATTATCAACTTTTAATCTAATAAAATTTAACTATTCAAAATATAACTTTACAAATACTATTTATATTATAAAATAAAAAATTTTGCTATATTTTTCGGTATCGGTATCGGTAATACTGTCAATACCGTGTAATTTTAGCAGTATTGATTTTTGCGGATTTCATCGTCCACGATATTGGTATCGGTTTTATAGTTTTACAATATTGGTATTGAGTTGTATCGTGAAAAACGATAGTGTCGGTATTGGTGGTATACCAGCTACAACCATAGATATATTTATAGAGGTTTAAGAAATGAAAGAAAAGAAGCAATAATTTGATTCTTCTTTTTCTTTTACTTTATGAACTTTTTGGATCTAATGATTCTATTTTTTTCTTCTATTGAGATTTTTGGCTCTACATTCGCTCCTCCATCTAATGAGGTAATTCACATGCTTGAATCTTCTTCTCTTTTTATTGTTCATACATTTAAGGCATTCATTGTGGCCTTTCCTCTGTTTCTTTAGTTTTAATTGTAATCAAAGTTCATTTCTTTTTTATTATAAATAAAATTATACTAGGTAAGTTTCAATATTTAAACAATTCAAATTTTATTTTTGGATTTATATTATTCATTTGTTTCGTATAGATTCTTGAGATTAAACATCTATATGGGTATGGTATTTCTCTAATGAAAATGAAATTAGGGATTTCATATGAATTAGGGATAATGATTTTAGAGGATTAGGAAAAATAGTTTTAGGGATTCAATGTTTCTTTTACCTTTTTTTTTTTTTTTTTCATTATTAATGTGCCAAGTGAGTTCCACCATATTGATGGGTTTAAAAAAAAATAAAAAAAATGTCACATCATCATGCCATATCAATAATTCTAACTCTATTGCATGTTAACATAAGTGGCTAATGAAGTTTATCATATGGAACCACATTGATATAAGCTAAATTTTAAAGCCTAAACTAAAAAAAATGTTCAATCACATTGTATTATTTCATACTTTTCCAAAAAATTAATTTTTATTAAGGTGTAAATTAATTTTAAAATACCATAATTGTATATAAAAAAGAATTTATCATATCACCAATAGAAAATGATGAAACTTATACAAATTAAGTATATTTTTTTAATATTTTTTTACATTTAATTCTAATCAAACTTTTCTTCTTCATGTTCCAATTAGATGCATGTTTTAAGTAATTTATTGAGTTCAAGGTTTCATATCTATTTTTGAAGATGATAAAACATTGCAAAGTTGTAATGTTTTATTTAATATTGTGATTATAGATAAAGAAGCCCTAGTTTACAAAGCGAGCTTTGAAGATAGATGAGTGTAAAAAATGCAATTCAAGTGACATTTAAATGTGGAAGAAGTGTTAAACATGCACTTTGAACTAATAGATTTCACGTATGGATAGAAAGGCAATTGAGTTTGGTTTCTAGAAAAATAAGTGTTACAAATTTGAGTTTTCGAGAAGGAGTTATAATGGTTTGAATAATAAATACTCATGTAGGAGATATGAGTCATGTCTATGGACGTGAACTCAAATCACTCTATATTTTTTATTTAATTTTTGAATTTATAGAAGAAATCCACGTTGTGGAGCTCAACACCATACCATTAAGACATTGTAATGGCTTGTTTTTTGTGTGTAGGACTATATCTTATTTGGGATGACTTTAAACTATTATTTAAGATTAGAAACCTATAGAAATGGTTCCAATATGATTTTGAAGATTAAGAAAAACTCTGAAGTACTAGAATAAATGTGAAATTCATATTTTATTATTAATTTGATTTTATATGTATTAACTAATTGGGATTATTCCTTAAGCATTCACTTGTATATTTACTTAGTATGAAGCATATTACTTTGTAATAAAAAAAACATTTGTGGATGTAGTTTGTAAAGTTGTAAAAGGTAGTAGTACTCTAGGTTTGTAAAAGATTGATATTGAGCCTTAAAGAGGACCAATAGAACAAAGTTCTATATAAGTATAATTGAGAGTATTTGTATCTAACTACTTTTGGACCTTACATCGTGTATAGTATGTATTTATGTGCTAGATTTAAATCATGTCCTAAAGAGTCACATAAAACATAAAGCCAATCATATTATGAAATATTTTCATGGTGATAAACTTTTGGGTTTATGGTATAATAAAGGCTCTTCACTTGACCTTGTGGCATATCATGATGTGGATTTTATTGGTAAAGCATCTTGATATTTTTCATCTCCCAGGTCAATCATTTGTGTCTTAGAGTAGTAAGAAATAAATTTTTATTACTCTTTTTATTGTTGAAATATAATTTATGGCCATCGATTTATATTATGCTTAAATATTATAGATGAATCAATAACTACAAAGACTATAACTTGCATTTGGACCATATACCCATTAAGACTGATGAGACAAATGTTACTATCTTGATTAAAAATCTTATATAAACACTTTAAGATCAAACATATGGATGTTAAATAGCATTTTACTAAGGATCATATGCTTAATCAAGGTTTTATTATAGATTTTATGGATATTAATTATCAACTTTAGATATTTTCACTAAACCTATTAATGATGAAAAGTTGAGTTTCATCAAAAGATAATTTGAGATGCCTAACGGTCGAAACATTTAGTTTGGTAAAATTAATTACATATGGACTTTATTGCTAAGTTATGTGCTCTATGTATATCGTAGTCATGAAAATCAAAATTTCAAAATATTTTTAAAAATGGATTAAATTTGTGTAAGCTTAAATTACTATTCTTTTTAAGAACTGAAAAATTATATAATCCTACTCACAACTTGTTCAACTTGAATTCACTAAGTTTTTAAGATCTATTTCTCTTAAGTTAATGGATTTACTATCCATTTATAATAATTTTCATTAACTAAAAGAGAAAAAATACATAAAGAAAAGTGGAGGTCACCATAGTTTGTGACCAAGCAATAACCACACTCCATGTTAAGTTATAATAAGTTTAGAAATCTTTTAGGCATTTGCCATGCTACATGGAAAATTAGTCATCAAACAAATTGGTTATTTAATTCTCCATAATTTCTCCTTTCATTTTTTACTTATATATATATATATATATATTCTTTCTCTTAAAATCCTAAAATTGACTTATATATGCCAAAATTCTCTATTTTCCTTCATAAATTATAGATCAAACGCTTTCAAAGCATAAATAAGGAAGAACTAAAACTAGAGCTAAGAGAATCTTAGGTGACTCTAAAAAGAAAAAAGAAGTATAAAGAAAAAGGAAATAAGAGGATTAAAGAATCTGACCCAGAATGAGCCTCTGAGGGCACTAAAATGCCTAGATCAAGTGCTCCTTCCATTTCTTAAGTGCCACCACCTATGCTATCATCACTTTCAAGTGTTCCTTCATTGTATCCAACTAAGATAACCAAATTTTCCTTATCTAAAAATAAGGTATCTACTAAAGGACCTTTAGGCTTGACTAATTCAACCTACACCATATTGAAAAGGCTAGAAAATTAGCTATTTGGTTTATTACACCAAGAAGATTTCTAGATTGCAAGAGCTAGGAAATATAACCAGTTACAAAAGGAAATTGGTTAGGATTTCATTGCTTATATTGGTGAGTTTGTCCATAAAGTCCTTATTGTTTACTTTTTACATTTTTTTAAGAAATATATATCTTAAAAACTTTGGTAGTTGAACATATTATTTTTAAAATATTTTGGCATCTTTATTATACTTATCCTTTGTTTAATGAAATTATGTCTCTCTCTCTCTCTAGTTAGGTTTCCATTAGCTATATTGGTGAGTTTGTCCATAGAGTCCTTGTTGTTTACTTTTTACATAACTTTGGTAGTTGAACATATTGTTTTTAAAATGTTTTAACAACTTCACTGTACTTATCCTTTGTTTAATGAAGTTCTCCACATATATATATATATATATATATATAATGCCTCTCATTGCTATCGTTTTGTTTTTGATAAAGGAGGAGGCATAACATTGGCTTATGTTTGACAAAGGATTAGAAATAATAGTTCTTTGATACTTGACAAAAGGAAGTAGTACTAATGAATAATTCAATATGTATGATTGATATAATTTCTCACGTGTAACCATATACTTAAATGGACTTGAAAACTAAGGTAATTTCAATAGTTTCAAACCTTTATGCATGTTTTAATATGGACAGAGGAAGTTTTAACTCCATTAGACAACTTGACACACACTTGCTCTTATTTTCCTTATACAAAATATTATATTCATAAGTAAAAAGGGAATACAATGTTGAACCTAGGGATTTTAGTTTTTATTTTTATGATAACGAGAAACTAAGGTGCATTAATGTGTGTGCAAATGCTTCATATATAATTATAGTCCCTAACTTTAAATTTTTAAGACTTAAGAACTTTAAGATCTTTGGAAGCCAATTTGAAGCATTCAAGACTTAAAGAAAAGCATTTGGACCACCTCATCTCCAAAATGAAGAATCAATTCATGTTGGAAGCCTTGGAAAAAGGCTAGGAAGGCAAGAAACTTTAAGCAAATTAGAATGGAAAGTTCTTAATAAAAATGGACCAACCATAACCATAGTGGAACACCATTCCCTATGGTAGATAGCTTGAAGAAAGGCTTAAACCCTCTATGTTTATCCATGCCTCATGGTTAAGATGGACTTCAAGATCATGGTAGGTGCCTCACCTCTTTGCAATATAGTCATTAGATGATCATTGGAGTGTCATGCCTCATGTCAAGATGGCCACAACTATGGTAAGAGTAATGGCTAATTTTTCTAATAACCTTTTCAAGTAGAAATAATTAGTTTTCAAAAAAAGCTATAACAGGAGGGCTTCATAAGCTTTAGAAGGTTACTCAAGTACTCCCAAGTACCAACATAAGTGCATTCAAGTAAAAAGCTAAGATTTGGATAAATCTTATAATAGAAAAATGGCTTGTTATTATGTGAGAGTATGCTTTCCTTTGCAATTCTTGGGTATTTTATTAAGAGATAAATATTGATCCTCAAGTAAGTTACCTTGAGATTGAAAGCTTAACTTATGGTCAATAAATAAACTAAACATAGTTTGACTTGCATCTGAAAGCAATTTATTAAGTTTAGTGGGTAGTGTTAGGCGTGTAATAGTCTGAGCAAACTTTATAAGCTACTTGATATAGTAGAACTCTCAAGTGGATTATTTTAAAGAGAGGTAGTAGGGTAGTTCTGACGTTCTAAATTCTTTGTACAACTCATTTTTCTCTTATCTTTTTGTGTGTTTGTGCTACTTTTTCAACTTCACAAAATTTATAAACATCTAATTCATTCTCTATTTTTGCACACCTAAAGGACTATAAAACTAACTCTCATATAAGATTTACAAAGTAGTGCTCAAAAGAGATTATCACTCTCATTGGCACATAAAAGCCTTTCCTAAACACAATATTTACTAATTCACTTATTGGTAAACATTTACATAGTGTTTGGTTCAATTATAACTTAAAATTCATTTCATTTGCCAAAAAATTTCTTATAGAAATCATTTATAGATAAATTTCTATGTTTGGTATACTACAAAATAAAAATAAAATTCATTTCAAATGAAATGAATTTTGTGTTTTTTTAAGTATATAATTCAATAAAATATTTTATTTTATAAAATATCCTTATAATATTTTTTAAAAACTTTTACAAATGTAAAAAATACAATAAAAAAGAGGAAAGAGAGAAAGAGAGAGAGAGAGAAATAAGGAGAAAAATGAAAGAAAAGCAAAAAATATTTTAAGTAAAAGTATTTTTATCATAATAAAAAATTTTTACAACTTTAAAATTCATTTACAAATTTTATCAAATTTGATGGAGTTTAGTTTAGTTATAACCAATTTCAAGGATTTAATGAAATATAATTCTACATAAATTTTCATTTATATCAAGTACATAAAATGTGAATTTATAAATAAATTTTATAAAAGTTATGAAATTCATTTATATCATACAATGTTAAAATGCATTTAAGAGTTGAAAAATAACTTCTTCTAACCTCCAAAAAGGTATTTGTAGTTCCATTTTATAGTACTAAAAAGTAATCATTTGCCATTCCAAATAGATTCACAAAACTATGTTGGAAAACTAGTCGCTATGGCCTTTATCGTCAAGATTGAGTCTTTATGGTACTGGCCAACACCTATCCACTGTGCAGTTGCTATCTCCGTGAGGTGTCCTTTACTTTTTCACATTGTCTATAACTATTCTCCACTATCATGATGTCTTGAATTCCATCAAATAAAATTTTCTACCACAAATGTGAATTTTTCATGAAAATGAAAAATTTTAAGCCAAATGCATAAGTTGCATCCTTAATTTTTAGTGAAAAATCACTTTAACACTTCACTTTTAATTTTAATCAATTTAACACTTTAGTTTTTATTTTTAGTATATTGCATATTAAAATTTTTGTTTTTCTCCAATTAGATACATACAAAAAAAAAAATTTGCAAAGATACATACTAATGTGTGAATGTCACGTGTCTAACTTTTTCAATTAAAACAATATGCATATTTCCCTCTCCCTTGACCATACAATTTCTCCTTTGACTACTTTTATAATCCTAATTAATTTTAAAATCAAATTTGAAATTTTTTAATTTCTATTTACTCATTTTGTTAGCAATTAATTCCAAGAAATCATGTTCATTGAAACCTCTCTTATTGTCTACAAATTCACCAATCTCTATAAATTCAAGATCCATTTTGCCTCCCAAATGATGCTACACTTCTTAAGATCTTTATGCTAGTTGTGAAAGTAATTTAGGTTGCTTGTGTCCCAAAGTTTAGACAAAGTCATTCCAATTTTCTTTATATGCCATCACCTGTACCTCTATCACTTTCATGCATCAACATGTCTATTCTAATCTTCTTCGTTCCACTACTCGTATAATCTCTATCCCTCTTCCTCTCTTGTTCTTAGTCCCAATCTCACTCTCTATCTTTTTATCCTTATTGTGATTTCGATCTTGATTAAGAGTGGCAACAGGGGAAGGCTAGGGGTATCCCCCATCGCCTTCTCGCCCTCCTGATAGGGGGAATTCCCCCTTTCCCCCCATTTCCACTTCCATAAGGATTCTCCGCCTCACGAGGATTCCACATAGGCAATTTTTTTTAATTTTTATATTATTTTTAAATTATTTTTTAGAAAAATATAATTGATTAAATTATAAGATAAAAAATACTTTATGCTAGTTATACACATAATATATATGTATATAATAAATATAAAATATACATCTAAAATATAAAATTTTACAAAAATACATTTAATTTTTTCACGTCCCCACAGGAATCCACTTTTGGGGTCCCCATGGGGACCTGTAAAGTGAAGGGTGTAATTTGTACCCCCGCACCCATGGGAGAAAGAATAAAAATTCCCTACCCCATAGGGGTTGATCCCACGAGGAGCAGGAAATCTCTGCCCCATTGCCATATGTAATCTTAATCTTTCTTTTTTAGGCCTCAATCTTGTTCCCTCATTATCTCCTACAATTCTATCAATCCATCATCGTCTGCAATAACAAGACAAATTTATTAGCCAAAATAATAATATTTTAAATAAAATCAAAGAGCTTAGATAGTTTCTTAGGTTACCACTTTTATGTCTTCTCCTGGATGTTAAACCATTTGTAGTGGTTGCTATACTTACTTATCCCCAGTCCTTTATTCCTTCTAGCCCATTCCTCATAATTGTTGAGACCTAAAAGGTCAAATCTTATTTAGCCAATTCATTTTAACTCCATCTATCTTCCTCTTGAATCATGCCATTGAGACTTATGGAAAATGTGGATGTATAGTAGATGCAAAGGAACTATTTGATGAAATGCCATAGAGAAATAATAGGTCTCTATGTAGTAAGGAGAAGAGATTTAGGGGTTCTAATTGTGAAAAATTGTGGTTTTTCTTTTATGTGTGAAATCAATTAATTTAAGTTTTTTAGTGAATTTAAGTTTTAAAGTTGACTCATTTGAATGATTTTATAGTATGTTTTTATAATAAGTTTTGTAAATTCATGATAATTATTATATTTTGTTGGTTAAGTAAGGCGTATGGAGATTAAAATTTTATAAAAAAAAGTTATTTTCTAGATTTTGAAAGGGGGCATTTTTTAATAAAGTCATATATTGATGACAATAGTAATTAAAAGCATTTTTGAATAAAGTCATATATTGATGACAATAGTAATTAAAAAATAATTTATGTGTGGTTCACACATTACAATGTGCATGAATTACACTCACATGCTGACTAATTAAAATTGTGTATAATAGATTAAAAATAAAATATAAGCATTTAATTTATTAAAATTGAAGGTCAGGTGTTAAAATGACATTTCAAAAAGTTTAAAGAGCAATTTATACATTTGGCTGAAAAATTTAGATAATAGCTTCAAGTTTGTTTGATAAGCTTTTTCACTATGTGGCCTATCTCCCTATAAGCATAGCCCTTATCTCTATGATGTGGCTTGACCGCAAACATCTTCAAATTCAAACTAATTTGAGTTTTCACTGGTTGTGGCCACCTTCACCCAAATTGCAACATACTCTCCACAACTACAGAAGGTCTTCACGTCCTTTAAGGATTTTCGAACTTGCTCTAAGGTTTTCAATTTGATTTTTTTTTTTTTGAGGATTTGTGAGATCTTGAAGAGGTCTATAAAAGTATGTCTTCAAGACTTGAGAGACTTGGAAACCGACACAATGTAGGAGCATTTCAATTATTTTGGGAGGTTGAATATTACAATTACAAGAGCCACTATTGAACTTTTTAAGCTATATATAAATTTTTAGGTTCATTTGTCATAGTATAACTATAGTTTTAACTTATATTTTCTAATTAATTGATAAACCATACAATGAAAAAATTGATACTTGATGGCACACTTGCACGAAAGGCCAATATTATTGAGCAAATAATCAAATAATGTTCCACTAAGTCGAAATGGTTATGAAATTTAAGCATTTGTTCAAGGTCACATCAGCCTACTATGATCATACAACCTTTATTTTTTGTTGCCAAATGTTTTTAGATTGAAGCATAATATGAGCATATTGATGTTTTATCATTCACACTAAGCAATATTACTTGCTAATTATCGTTAGCTAAAAAGTTGCTCTATTGAACTTTTTTTTAATTGTTCTTTTGATAATAAGAAGCAATTTATGCATTTTAATGTGTGGGCAAATGTTTAAACCATAAGTTAATTCCAAGTCCTTGATCTTCAAAGTATTTATCCCATTTTTTGGATAAATCTTCAATGTTGGCCCTTGTGCACCATGAAAGGGAGAGGGGGAGTAGAATTGGTGACAAATTTGAACTTTTTGAGGAAAAGTTAGTTATTCAAGTATTAGAAAGAGTAGGAGAAAAATAGAACACTCAACAATTTATTGTGGTTTGGGTATTAACCAATCTTTCATCCACTCCCCAATTCACCAATTGAGTATTTCACTAAATTACTAGTGTTTTATAAGTTTACACTCAACTTAGCGTTTAGGCTCACACTAAACCTTATAAGTATTTTTCCAAGACTCACAATCAAATCTTATACAAGTATTTTATCAAGGCTAACACTCAAATCTATATAAATGTTTTCTAAGGCTCACTCTTAAACTAAAACCCAAGTTGTTTAAAGCTCACACCAAACTATGTATAAAGAAATGAAGAGTTAAAATTGTCATAATTAACTTTGCAAGAGTTTTGACACAATCAATGGTTATTCTTTCGCTTTCAAGTCCATTTGATGGTGTATTTATAGGCTACAACTACTAAAGAGACATTACAAATAAAACTATGCCTAAATCTTCAAAGTATGCTAAATAAATCATGCATTTAATGCTTGTCAGACGAATGTCATGGTCGAGACAAGCAATTCGTGGTTGCTATTTCATATTGTGTCCAATGGTTAGTGACACGTGGTAGGTTAACATTGGTCCTTCAGAAAACTAACTATTGGATCTTTCTAAAGGATCTCAAAGGTCGCAGTTGCTACTAAAATTTGTGATCTCTACTGAATGTTGTGGTCGCTAGCTAACCGTTATTCCCACAGCCAAACAAACTGAGCTTTGGAGTTCTTTGTTTTTCTTTAGGTTGTGGTCGCGATAAGTGAGTCATGGTCAAGAATTTTGAATCTCCAATAGTCTTTTCAAAATTTGCGATCTCTACCAAAAAATTACGGTTGAAACTGTGAGACATTTTTATACTTTGAGTTTTTTTTTTTTACTTTTTTTAATCACTTCTATTCAACTTTCAATAAAAATTCTAACTTAATATTTGCAAGATCAACGTTTAAGATTGACATTATAATCTTTTAATCTATAGTATCTAGATCAAAAGAGATGTTTGACTTAGATTTGACTAACTTAGTCCAACATTAAATAACCATTTTAAACCAGTGTTTGCAAAATCAAACCAGGTTAGTCGGTCGAATTAATAAAATTAAAAATCATATCATAATCCAATTTAGTTCATATTAAAAATTGATCAATTAAAAAATCAGTCAAAACTGAAAAAATTGTACAAATTTAAAACCAAATCAATCCTCTTCAACCTAAAATTACGTCACATTGTAAAAAAATTTAAAAAATTACATTAGTTTATTCAACATTTAAATTTTAAAAAATAATTGTTATTACTTAATAATATTATATATTCTTTTTTAATTTTTGAAGTATTATTTATATATTTTTCAAAAAAATAAAAAATATTTTCTTAAATCGAACTAATCAAATCAATGGATTGAAAACTGATCAATTAACTAATCCAATTTTCGATCCAATTTAAAAAATATTGTCTTAAACCTGATAAAGAGACTAAATAAAAAAATAAAAAATAACGCCTGTCAGACGTGGAGATCTACATTGTCGCTTCTTTAACTTTTGGACAAATTGCCGTATATACAGGCAATGTCGAACGCCAACGTACACTTGCATGAGATATGGGTTAGGCAATACTTTAGGAAGTCGGTTGAATCTTACTACAAGATATAAGGTCAATGGGAAGCAGAACTACCATTGTTGCGCAGCTCATTAATATTCAGATGTACAAAAATTTAAAAGAAAATAAATAAGGCTGAGACCAAAATTCCTCTTGCTCAAACACAGCACCCAGATAAAGTTATAACATAATCGGCCGCACATCATTTCAGCCAATCATAACTCCCTTAGCACACTTATCAAACATTGCTCTCTTTTCTCCTTCCAAATACACCCTTCTCTCTGTATTCCACTGAATTACAACTGTGTCACAGGAATGGAAAAAAATATAAAGATACAATTTCACAATATTTTGTAGTCAAAGAAACTGCAGTCATGCAGGCAGCATGTTGCATATTACCACTAAAACTACCTTTTCCACAAGCAGAGCACATCCATAGCATCTTTAGTGTTCAGTAATCAGAGCTTATAGATCGTATCAAAATTATCCACTAAGTATCCACCCTACAACTTTATTATTTGACCAGCTTAAAAATTTGCAATATCCTGCCTATAATGCAAACCAACTCATGTGACCAATTAGTTTATAAATAAATGTCTGCCATTACTCCAATAGAAAATATCTGTAACATAACCATCAACGGCACTTCATGGCTTGGACGTTAGGTGTAGAAGATAATCTAAATAAGGAAAGTAGCCAGAAACAATAAAACAAGTATTCTGTACACCCTAGGCATCAGAATAGAAAATATGAAGGTAGAACAAGTGGCATAAAACATCACTTATGAGCATTATCCATGCTCAAGTGGAAGCAGAGAGAATAAGAAAGAAGCTGTGCATATAACTCAGTAAGAGCAATCATGTCATCTGTATGCCACCACCATCACCTTTTCATTTTATCCTCCCTACTTTCCTCTTCCCTATCTCATGACAAGTGTCTTAGACCCATGTTTGAGGAAAGAAAATGAATCGGTCTCTGCAGGGGACCGTAAGGATGCCTGTAAATAAGCACAGCAACGACTTCCCACAACCAAATCTGCCAACCAGGCTACTTACACTCCTGATTTTCTTTAATTTATTTAGAATAGACCAAACACATTTGAGAACACAATATTATGTCGAGGGTGGTTTTAATGAAGCCATGTTAAGTGAAATCTATAATACATTTCAGCACCCAAGATGAGTAAAAAATTTTCAAACAGCAAATGCAATTTTGCACTGAAAATACTGAGAAAATTTGAAGTCAAACAATTGATAAACGACCTCAAATTTGTTGCTATATTCAAAGTAATGCAACTGTGGATATGAATAATCAAGTCAGAATAGGTCAGTCACAGAGGTTCCAGAACAGCAGAACCATGATTGACCCAGAACTGAAAGAATCTCTTATCTTAACAAAACAGAATCAAATCAAATAATTCTTGGTTCACTTCCCTATTATCACAAATCTCTTCATTCTGAAATACTTATCACATAAAAACTTTAAGTAGAACAACAGATTTTTTATCTTGTCAATCATAAGTGTCTCCTATCCAGATACTTCTCATTCTACTCTAAAGCTACAAAAGAAGCAGAAGGGTATTAGATAAATCTTAGACGAGAGATTAGAGAGGAGGAGAGGACAGTTACACACGGTCCTCGTTGGTTGTTGATAAATAAATCTGCCACATACAAACTTGAAAGTGTGCATAAAAATTAGAGAGGATAGTTAGGATGTTGAATAAGTCACAAGTTGTGGCCTCAGACATTTACAACGGGTGAAGATTATAAGCTGCAAACTCATTACCATAAGGTGCAACCTCATATGAAAGCAAAACATATGCCTTAAGTTCAGCAATGGTCAATTCACCTACAACTAAAATTGTAGAGCTATTAACTTAAAATTTCAGTTCATCATACAAAATACTCGAGTTTGATGTGTGGTTTGAAAAGGTCATTATGCCAAAAAAAGATCTAGTCAAACCTTTATTTGATGACCAAGTATTGGGGTTCAGCTGTAACCGTACAACTATACTAAACAACAAATTGAGAAAGAAAAAAAAAAGGTATTCTGATGACCAAAATATGACAACATTAATCTTCTTGGAAAACAAATAAAAGTAGCGTGACTTTCATAATATCATTAAGTGATACTTACAGAAATTTAATGATAAGTCCAGTGGCCACGGATAAAACTAAATCTATAAGTTTGGTTCGAGCTGAAATTGCCTGATGTTCTGCTCAATCTTGCCTTAAAAAGCCAAATTGCCAACTGATATATTAGCTGATGTGGCATTGAAACTGACTTTACCATACCAGTTGAATTCGTGGTTCATGTTAGTTCCAGTTATCTAGAGCCTCACTGCACCACTCGCACAGACTAACTAACAACAAAGCCCCTTCCATTCTTTAGCGATTGAACTTTGGCTCAAGTAAAGGCACACGTTTGGACTTTTGAGTAGAATCTAGGTCCAAATCTTACTAAGGTATACATAAGAAAACAAGGGAATGCCAATCATCATGACTTTTTATTGGTGTTTCAAACTTCACAATAAATAGACATAGAATAATTCAAACTGCAAAACATATCAAAGAAATTTTCTTGAACCAGAATAAATTTACCGATTAACTACAGGAAAATTAACAAGTACCGTCCATTACCATTGCTCAAATGTATGGTGTTAAGATGTGAAAAGAAGTGTTGGTAATTTTTCAAAGCTTTAGTGTATTTGCCATGTAGAGGGATAAAAAAAAGAATTTTAACATGTCTCAGTGAGTAGGGAATGTCCTGGTTGACCAGAGTAATGCTCCATGCTTTAGAATTGTTTAAAAATATGCCACAGCACTAAAATGCAAGTTGAAATATCATCACCAAGCTAATGGCTGAATTACTTTACTGTTATGGCAATGCTCACATCGACAAAGGCAATAATAATCTTCTCTCCTTCTTTCGGGTCAATGCCTGCCTAGAACTTCTCAAGCGTATGGGAAGGAAAATCCCAAGGACAATTACAACAAAAGAAAACCAAAATTGCCTGAAATATAAGGTCACATAGGATAATATGACAAGCATGCTAAACACTAATGCCCAAAAGATAGCCACAGCAACATCAGCCCTGCAAATTAACAGTATACCTTACATGAGAAAATAACATAAGAGGACATGGATAAAGTCACAAATTATGAAGATCAAAATAATTATAGAAGGTTCATAGGATGTTTCAATTTTCCTCAGAGAAGAAAGCTGTGAGTGATCAAGGCTTTAGTATAACTGTAACAATCATGGCATGCAAGAGAAGAAATGCTGCACAAATCTTTCACTAAATAAAAGAAAAGGTGATTATAGGTTAGTTCATACAATGACAGTTAGTTCATACAATGACAACAAATAAATGCCACAGAGGATCATTGCCCATTATCTACCATGACATGAATCAGCAGCTATAACCTATTAAAAGTAGCAAACTGAACCAGAATTAAGCTTTTCTATCAATTTAACATTACTAATGTCTGCAATTCATGCACCCTCAAAGATGTGATCCCCTCATCCCTCACACAGTATCCCGCTCTCTATGACAATGGATCCAGATCATAGGTTCAAAAAAAATCCAGATCATGCAAACTCATTAGTTCTGATCTAAAAATATCAAATATCTTTCATTAGTTCAAACGCATTAGTTCTGATCTAAAAATATCCCACTTTCTATGACAATGGATCCAGATCATGCAAATTTCAGCTCAAAAAAAATCCAGATCATGCGAACTCATTAGTGCTGATATAAAATATCAAAAACATGTTTGGCATCTAAGCTCAAATATATATTTTCTTTGACTTTTCTCTGGATGCTGTTTAACAAAATATTTTTTTGCTAATGTATGCCCCTCACACAGCCAAAGAGGAAATCAAGGAAATCATCAAATTCATTGCGATCTAATCTGCTATCACAAATAATTACAGAGATCTCTGATGCTTTAAAGGAAGAACTCTTGGATACGAGTTTGGATTTACAACGAAAGGCAGTTCTAGAAGTGGAGAAAGTGCAAGTGCATTCTAATTTGGATTTTAAATTGCAAAGCCTGTGTCACCTAGGGTTTATTCTCTGGTTCAAAATGATCTTGCACGTAGGATGTTGTGTTTGAGGGTGAGAATGTGCATTGCTCAAGCAACAGAGTTGCAGTAGCCTTCTTCCTGGGTTAGTTTGTTTCAACAGAATCGAACTCGTGGAGAAGGTTGTGATCTCAAGTATAATATGCTGTTGTTCGTAGTGTTTTTGGATTGAACCCTAGGTTTTATTGAATTGAAAGTTTTGCTATTAGCAGATGGAAGAAACTCGGCCTGCTATCTGTGCATCTGATTGAAAGCAATTTTTCTCGTTTAATTTCCAATTGGAGAAAGGGAAGCTTAAAGTTCTTAATGAAGGTCCTTTGACCTTTGATAAGAGGCCCCTTCTTCTCAAACCTTGGGCTCATAGGATGAAGTTTGATATTTCTGATATGCATAAGATCCCAGTTTGGATTAAGCTGCCTCAGTTGCCTTGAAAGTTTTGGTCTATGTAACTACTGACTATAAATACTAGTGCATGTGGTGTCTCTCTGTTTATTGACCAGTATACTCAGTTAAGGTCCAGACTCACATATGCTAGGATTCTGGTAGAAGTAAAACGGCTTGTGAATTACCCTGAATCTATTGTTCTGGAAGATGAATTGGGGCAAAGGTTTAATCAAATTGCGGTGAATACAGAATGGTTGGAAGTTTTTGGTAATTCTGAGTATACAACATTTGGTGCAGGCATTTCAGATCATTCACCCCACTGGTGATTGTGAGAAGTGATGTAAATTGTGGATGGAGCACCCAAAATTTCCTGCCTTGCTTTCTGCTGTGTGGAGTGCTCCAAGTGCTAGTTGTCCATGTACAGGGTTGTTCAGAAGCTGAAACTATTAACAAAAAAGCCAAGGCGCTTTAATATGCAACACTTTTTCTACTATATCAGAAAGAGTTCAGGCTTGTATGAGGTTGCTAGAGACACCAGTTGCAGTTTGATCCTGTCAATCCTTATTTGCTCAATGAGGAGAAAGCTACAGTAGTTCATTGCAGCAGCTTCTTAGGCAAGAGGAAGATTTATGCAGCAAAAGGCTAGGATTTCTTGGATTGAACTTGGAGATAACAATACAAAATTTTTTCATAGTGCAGTGAAGCAAAGGACTTCAATGATTAAGATTTTAAAACTTAAAGCAGGTGATAGGGACTTTACTGAAGATCAATCTGGAGATCAAATAAGCTGTGGTGATCTACTATCAGAATTTGTTGGGATCCTCGATGCTGCAAAAAGAGCACTGTGATAGTGCTGTGCTAGGAGCTGGTCCAGTTTTGAATGATAATGCTTGTGCAGACTTGTAGCCAGTTACAAGTGAGGAAGGCAAGTCAGCCATTTTTAGTAGTGGTGGAGAAAAGCTCTTGACCCTGATGATTTTAATTCCTAGATTTCCAGAAGAATTGGCGTATGGTAGCAAGTGGTCTTGGCTGTTCAAGAGGGTTTTCTCTCATGGAAAGCTGCTGGGACAAGTAAATGTTACTGCTTTGTCAATCATTCCCAAAACTCAGTCTCCAAGCCTCTTTAAGAGTACAGGCCTATTGCTTACTGCAATGTTCTCCTCAAATGCATTTCCAAGGTGCTCACAGCAATGCTAAGTAAGGTTATTGATTCCGTAATTAGTCTTAAGCAGTCAACTTTCATTCCAGGAAGGAGAATCTTAAATAATGTGTGTCTTGCCCATGAGTTAGTTCATAATTATCATAAATCTCAAGGAAGACTTATGACTCTAGAGTGGGATTTTCTGGAGGAGGTGCTACAGGGTTTAAAGTTTCCTAGGCCTTCTATTCATCTCATAGTGGTCTGCACGAGGACAACAAGATTTTTTATGGTTGTCAATGGCTTCATGGAGGCTTATTTTGCTGAGAGTAAGGGTTTAAAACAAGGGGATCCCATGTCTCCCCTCTTGTTTGTACTGCTATGAAGCATAAGTCTAGAGCCTTAACAGTTATGTGTAATGGAGAGTTCAAGGTCCATCATATTTGCAAGTTTCTAAAAATGAATCATCCACGTTTTGTAGATAATTTGTTTTTATTCTGTCATGGTGATTTAGAATCAGTGAAGCAACTAGACATGGTGTTGAAACATTTCCAATCTGTATCAGGTCTTCAAGTCAACGCTCAAAAAAGTCAAATATATTTTAGTGAAGTCTGTTCTTCTATTAACCAACATATTTTACAGGCCTTGGAATTTAAGGAGGGTGTTTTGCCTGTCAAGTACCTCAGAATCCCACTGATTACTACAAGGCCAACCAAGGAGCATTATCAGAAGTTAATTTCCAGGAATACTAGGAGAATCAGTTGCTGGTCAATGAAAATTTTGTCTTATGCAGGAAGGCTGCAACAAATAAATTCAGTTTTATTGACCTTGCATGTGTGCTGGAACCAATCTTCGTTCTCCCTAAAGCTGTGATTACAGAAATTGAGAAGCTTTTAATCGGAGCTGTCCTTAGAGAGGTTAGAGGTGAGCATTTGGTCGATTTGGTTTTTTATCAAAATAAAATAAACCGAATTTTATGTTTTTAAAACTGAACCAAAATTTTTTAAAAAACAGAATAAAACAAACCGAATAAACTGACTTTATAGATATATCTATAAACAGAATTGAACCAAACCTATAAAATTGTGGTTCAATTCAGTTCAGTTTAATTAAATTACACATATTTTAAATTGATTGGATTTAAATTGGTTTGATAGATTAATAATTTCAGTTTATTTGATTTTTTCAATTTTTTATATAAAAAACTGAACCGAAAATCGAATTTTTTTTAAACTAAAAATCGAACTGAACTGATTTTCACTAAAGAACCAAACCAAACCGACCAAATAATGTCGGTTCGGTCCAGTTTTTGCTCGCCCCTAAGAGAGGTTAATCTGAGGGAAGGAAATCAGGCCATGTTTCTTGGAGTTCAGTTTGCAAGTCAAAAGCAACTGGTGGTTTGGGAATTAAAGCAGTTGAACTCTGGGATAAAGCAGCAGCTATGAAGCAGATATGGATCTTATTAACTCATAAAACTACTCTTTTGGCAGCTTGGGTGGTCGAAATAAGCTCAAAAAGCCAAGTTATTTAAAAATTACAAAATTATACAATGCTTCTTACAGTTGGAGACATCTTGTTAAGCTAAGGGACAAATTCAAGAAATCTGTAGAGTCTAAGATTGGAAATGGGAATAGTATATTCTTCTGGAGTGATCCATGGTTAGATGGTGCATCTTTGCATGATAAATTTTCAAGTATCAATGTCAGGGACTCTGATATCTCTCTTACTACTAAAGTAGCTGACTTGTGGAGGTATGATCAGTGGGTGTTCCCTAACCTTGTTAAAGATCAAGCTTTGAAGGTGTAAGAATTTATAAAACAGAATTACAAGTTGTTGACAAGTTCTGCTGACT
This sequence comes from Omphalea diandra, assembly GCA_949677035.1. Taxonomy (NCBI): domain Eukaryota; kingdom Viridiplantae; phylum Streptophyta; class Magnoliopsida; order Malpighiales; family Euphorbiaceae; genus Omphalea; species Omphalea diandra. The sequence goes on along the minus strand of CATIWR010567800.1, from coordinate 4,421 downwards.
AGTTGAAATGGAAATCTAAAAAATCTTTTCAATCAAGTTTGCTTGGATGGCATTGTGCGTTGATTCTGATAAAGGCTCCTGGAACTAATTGGTATGGAAGGCTCCTAGGATTCCAAGACACATCTCTATTGAGTGGTTAGCTCTTCAAAAAATACAATTGACTAAATCCAGATTGCTCAAATGGAGGCCATGGATATCAGCTAACTGTGTCTTTTGTGATTTTGCTGCAGAAACTATTGAGCATTTAGTTTTTGCTTGTTCTTTTTTGGAAGGATGTGTGGAGGAAGGTTTTGTTGGCTTGTAAAGCTTCTAGAGAAGGTTATTGTTGGCACGAAGAGGCCAGCTTCCTTGCTTTTAGATGTGCAGGTCGAAATCTCTTTTGCAGAATAAGGTTGCTTTTTTTTGCTGTTGTCTATACTATTTGGCGTGAAAGGAGTCAAATTTTATTCATTCTTTACAGCCTTTTGTAAATAAGATTTATAGAAATATATAAGATTCAGTTTTGTTAAGGTTTTCTTGGTATCTTAGTAGTGGAGCCATTGCTCCCTCCTAGTTGTTCTCAAAGTTAGTTCTCTAAAGTTTTAATTTTGCTGTTTCAGCTTTAATACAATTTGGTTCATTTATCCAAAATTAAAAATATATGTTTGGCAAGAAAACCATCGTATCAATCCTAATGTGTTAATAATTAATGTAATTGAGACCTTGGAAAACTTGGGAAAACCAAGACCATCTCAGTTATAGAAGACAAGAATCATATTTCAGAAAATTTTCAGGAGGAAAACTAGAAAATGAGTTTTCTATAAAGTTAAACACTGGAAACCAGTTTGCACAACTTTCCAAGTTACAACTGGCAATTGGAGAACAGTTCATCTCGTATTTTAAAATTTTAATATAACAATAGGAATGAGTTTTCCCATGGAAAACAGGGAAGTTTTATTTATTTTTGGCATTAGATGCTAGCAATTCAAACCCATCAACCCACTTTTATCTCTCACACACATCATACACACAATACGTCTACACACACAACAATTGGTGCACAGGTAAAATTTCTCCCAACTGCAGCTCATATGCCTCATGTGCAAGCTCTATTTCTATTTCAAAGCAGGAAAACAAATCCTATCAATGTCAGATATTCCCTCCTCTCTCTTATCTCTTTTGCTTTTTCATGCAAGAACACCTTTTTTTTCTTGAGATCTGCCAGTTCAGTACTAAGTAAACTACAAATTGGCAAAATATAATAAAAAGTAGAAATGCAAAGTATTCATTTTTAATATGATTTCTAATTTTCCAATTAGACATTATTCAGAAAACAAATTCGATTGATCTGTTTCGCAAAACTTTTCACATGTTAACTTCTTGATCGTAAAAGAAGTCATTACTTTTTCCAATTTTCTAACAGAAAATAAGAACTCAGGAACAAAGAAACCTTTCACTTCATAAATGGGGCTTATCGGTCCTTCACAGGTGGAACTTAGAATGAAAGTCACATTATGTGTGGATGAGTACACAGGTCTAGTGATAAATGAAAAGTAAATAGAGTCCCTTGGAGGGAGATATAAGGAGAATATTTCTATTGATCATAGAGGATGCCAGGATGGGTAAGAAGAGAGTAAGTGATTAAAGACGAGTAAGATTAGTTTCCTTGCCATGTCAAGTAATGATTAGGGAAGGGGCTTGTGATGAGAGCATGAAGATGTCAATAGATGTTTCCAAGGTTATGCTAGGATGTAATGTGAAGGAAAACACAGCATGGGGTATGACAAGGCTTACTGGTAGAAGGGCCTGGAGAAAAAAGGATCTCCAAAAGATGTGCCAACTGCCAAAAGGATCAATCTCAAGAAGCGCAATATGTATTTATAATGAAGGAGCCATCTTGAAAACTGTTGATCATGGCTGCAGTCATGTGTAACGGTAACAGGTTGTCGCAGTTATAACATAACATTAATGGCAAACCATTGTGCAATTTTTGTGCAAAAAAATTGCAAAATGTTGCAAACTAAGAAATATTGACATAATTCACTAAAACTAAGAATTACAACTAACTAATAAGTATAAAATAACACAGACAGAGACATAATATCTATAGTTTTGTCCATTATTAATAATTAACTTAAAGAAGTAACATCTACAGATATTGTAGCTCCAAGAATTAATTTTTCTTAGTAAAGAGCAAAGGATGTTAGAGATGTGGAATTTTCACCTTATCTAGCTTAAACGGGCATTATGCAGAGAATGACAAATGAATGGTTTTAAATGTGGAAAGAAAATTATTTTGTCTCAGTGCACAGCTGTCTTCAGGAGGAATATGGGTCAAAAACATGTGATTCTACATAAAATAAAGATTTCAGCGTGCTCCATTAAAGTGACGGCCATTACATATTAAGTAAATGGTCATTCCGTTGTATAACAGCCGTTACACCCCACAGAATTTTTTTCCATTATTTCAAGGGCTTAACAGTAACAGGTGACTTAAAATCCATTACATAATGGCCATTGTGTTGCATAATAACCGTTATTTAAAACCATGTTGTTGATCTAATGACATGTGGCTAAATTCTTGTGTTCCTAGAAGAATATATTAAACATTTTTAAGCAATAAAAAGGTAAGATTAATTCCTAATGTCTTCCAATACATATTAGCTGCATTCAAGCTCATTAATAAAGGTCGAGATATGAGCTTTCCACTGGTAGATCCCACTATGAGTCAGCACGCTGATTCTCCCTAATTATACCCTAAAAGTCTAGTTTACTAACTCCACACCTAGTTCATAATTGATCTTTGTTATATATAAACAAGCTAATTATCCAATCTAGAGAATAATGAAACAAGTGAATTTTTCAATATAGCTATTTTCCTTCTCATTAGGGAAAGACATAATACACCAAAAAATAAAAGAGTGAAAAACTCTTTATGTTACAAGTAACATAATGCAGGAATAGACAAAGAAGATTTACACACACACACACACACACAGAGACTAAAAATTTGAATTACAAAGAAAATGAGGAACATTCACATGAATGAATGCCGATTTGGACACAATAGCCCAATCCAGAGCAGGATTTTAAACAATGATATTGTCCAGGAACCCATCGAGGTTGTGGTGCCTTTGAAGAGTTATATCTCATGATTGAACAAATTGATGTAAAGTAGTTAACAGAATCCAAACTGTTATGTGACAATACAAGATTTCAAACTCATTGCATGTTAATTTAGCATGCTTTTTCACCTTTAAGATGTATAAATCCAAATTTTAGAGCTTTATCAGCTATTGATGTAGAGACTTCCAAGTTTTGAACAATGCCAAAGAAAATGTAAACAAGAACTTAGAGATGTTTACAAACTGAATCAGGCAACACCATTCAGGTGAACCAGTTCTCTACTTTAAATCATTTGAACATGAATTCTACAAAACCTATATGCATAAAATCATAACCAAAAATTTTGAAGCAGGTAATCAAAAGACAATCCTATTAAAAAGAAACAAAAGTTAGAACCATAACCATACCAATCATCAATTGCAATTGGTAAATCCTAGCCATATATACAACGCAAACTGCGTATTCCATGATTGCATAGTCAATCATTGCAATACTTAATTTTGGCAATCACTTAAAACAAAAACAAAAATCACAAGCTAAATATCAACAGGACCAACTTATACTTAGCTTGAAAACAACAATTCCACTACTGATTATAGAGCAAAGGATTATTCAATTATTCTCATAATAATCAGAGGTTAAGAGGCAGTTTAGATAAAGAACAAAAGAGAAATAGAAGGTTACCATGAAGTGATGTGGGGTTTGGGGGAAAAGACAGTGAGAGCAGAATACTTGTGTTGGGATCGGATCTGGTGGTCTCTGAGTTGCTCCACGAGTTTGGACCGAGTTATCATAATTTGTTTTTTTATTCTTTTCCTCTTTTTTCTGATTAAAGAAAAAAAATTGATAACGGCTGGAATTGCAGAGTTCTGCTATTTAATCTGAGCCTGATGAATTTCGAATTCTAGATTAGGTTTTATAATTTGGAATTTGAAACAGTGAAGAAGATGGCTCAATTTTAAAGGGGAATGATACGAGAGAGGGAAAACGCTGAGAGCAAGCGAGCAACCAACCAGTGAAATTCGCTCTCTTCGCTTGCTAGTCGTTACACTCATTCACTGGTTTTCTTTCAGGGTTTTTTTTTTTTTTGGAAGGATTTCACGGTATTTTCTAACTCGAGGTAATAACACCTCTGAATTATAGTGGTATAGTATAATATGGTGCTACTTTTTTCCATTTTATATATATATATATATATATATATATATATATATATATATATATATATATATATATATATATATATATAAATTTAAAATCAAACAGTTTAAAAAATATTAATATATAATAAAATTTTTTATTAGTTTTTTATTTAT
>CATIWR010567737.1:0-36133 GCA_949677035.1 Omphalea diandra | reverse complement strand
ATATAAAAAAAACTTCTGTTTGTAAGGATGAATTTGAATGAGGACTCGCAAATTTTTATTTTATTTTATTATTGTTATTTTTCCTATTTTTATAACAATAACAACTCTATTATAACTCTATTAGAATAAAATAGTACAAAGAAAAAGGTTATTGTCTTCTCTTATATTGGCTGGTAAAAAGAAAAATTCAGTAATGTTCTGGGACATTGATGTACTGAAATCCCTCACTATTTTAACTCTGTCAAACTTACTTTTTCATATTCTTAGCCATGAATGCCCTAATAGATAGGATTTTGCATAAAAATATCAATTTAGGAAGAATCAAAAATAAATATATGCTACCCAAGTTGCTTTTTGAAAAAACTGATTTGCCCATCAAAATTTTCACAATATACCTTCCAGCTGTTTATCGTTTTTTCATGGATCAAATCAATAAACTGCTTCCAGTTTCTTCTTCTAAAATCGAGATCAAAGTTGAATCCTTGTTCGTTTCTTCTTCGTATGCAGACCATCAAAACCTCAATTTAACTCTCTACTTATAAGATTCGTCGTGTCAACTGATGATGATGTTTGTACACTGGCTAAGCCTACCTAACAAATCGTGGGTCTATCAGGCATGTGCGCTGATGTGAAGGACTCATAATATAATGCTGGGCAACCAGTAATACTGTGGCCCTGCAAATCTAACAGAACCTGGAATCAACAGTGGAGTTTGAATTTAGATGGGACGATTCGATCTAATGGCAACTGGTGCTTGAGCTTTTATGAGAAACCATCTTTCGGAAACAGTACTAGTGCCATTATATGTCATTGCAGCCGTGTTGTTATTTCTGCCATCCAATGGACAATACTGCCAATGGAGACATCTACAAAACCGCATCTACAGTGTTTCGTAAAATGTGAGAATTTGTGAAATCTATTATTTAATGAATCTCACAATTAAATTTTTTATTATGAAAATATCTTTTTATATTTATTCTATTTGTTGTATATAGAACGAATTGAGTATTTCAATGAATAACAATTATTTCAAATTAATTTAAAGTTTATTTTAATTGAAATATGTGTAAACTTTAAATTTGGTTTTTATAAACATTAAATCTACTAAAAGATTTAAATAAATATTAAAATGTTTATAAGTGCTTTATTTTTTATTTGTTTGTGCTTTATATTAGATTTTAATAAGTTTATATTGATTTTATACACATTCTTAAATTCTGTTAAATTTATTTCAATTTGAGCTTTGATATTAGAAATGTATGACACAATTTGTGTTAGATTTATATCAGGTTTATAACAGATTTATACTAATTTTATATCAGTTTTCACTATCCTCTAAAAATAAATTAATACTGACATCAAACAAATATTAAATCAATATACAATTTTGTTTATTAGTAGATATTTATCTCAAGTTTATCAAATATAGAAGTTTGTTTAGTTCGAATTAAACTTATTTCAGTAAAACAACATTCGTTTATAAGCGGTTGACAATAGGTTTATAACAAATTTGTCAAAATGTCCAAGTTAATTATCCTTCAAAACGTCCAAGTGCTTTATTATGCCTCCAAGTTTATTATACTAATTTTTTTTTAAAAAAATATTATTCTAAAGTAGGAAAATATTTACATTTAGTTTATAAAAAGTTATTACAAGTTTACAAAAAACAAACAATTCGATTATATTACCTAAGTAATAACAATAGAAAAATGTTTATCTAGTTTATAACAAGTTTATAACAAATTTATAAAATATTAATAAAAAAATAAAAGATTTATAAAATTATGAATAAAATTAGGACACATTTATTATCATCAAACTTCAACAACTAAGCATTTATATGTGGTTTACAATATGTTTATAATTGATTTATAAAAATATTGGCCAAAATATAAGAAAAATAATAATTAAAATGTAAAAATCATCTTCAGTCATTAACAACACGACTTTCTCTCTTTTTATGATTAATTTTTAGCTCAAAGCGGTTTACAACATGTTTATAAGTTTATAAAACCATAAACAAGAATATGAATAATAAAATTAAAATGTTAACATTGTCTTTAATTTCTAGCGACAGGATTTTCTTTTTTTTTTTTATGACTAATTTTTAGTTCAAAGCAGCTTACAACATGTTTATAAGTTTATAAAACAAAAAAAAAAAAAGAATATGAATAACAATAATTAAAATGCAAATATCATTTTCAATCTCCAGCAACACGATTTTCTTTCTCTTTTTAGCTTAAATAATAGTTTTTGGTATAAAATATTTCAAAACTGATGAATTTTCATTATAACTAATAAAATAAAACATTAAAAACACATTAAATCTATTTAGAGAGAGAAATATTTATAATAAAGAATTATTTTAAATTTTGACTTTTAAATAAAAATATTTTAATTCAAATAAATTTAATTTATTTGAATACTTTAAATCAAGTCAATCAAATCTATTTATGAATTAAATTGAAATTAAATTAAATTTATCTATAAATCAAAATTAAATTAAATATGAATTAAATTATTTTAAAATTTTTAATTTTAAATTGAATATTTTTTTAATTTTATATTAAATTAAACTAATAACCGACACTTTGAGAATCTCAATTATGTCATCCTTCACAAGTCATTGTTATATTTCAATATCAAATTTTTTTTTTTTAAAAAAAAAAGATAACTGATCATTTCATAGCTAGCACACGGTCGGTGGTTTGGGAGCCTCCAATGTATAACAGGGATCTCTCCAAAATCTCACTTCTGTTAATGGCTTTGTACAGGCATAAGAGCAGAATGGAAATAAGTGAAAAAATAGAAAAGTAAAATTTAATTTACCATGTTATCTTTTAAAAATACGGAAGGTACAAAGTCTTTTTGAAAAAAAAAAAAAAAAATGGAGGATGTGATTTCTTCAAATAGATAACGCCATCTCTTTGGTTGCATATAATTGGCTGCTACTGTTACCGACATTGCATTCGTGACCGGTGTTATTTCACGACCTTAGACATTGTTTTTTATGATATTGCTATGGCGATAACTACAGTACATACAGAATTTTCATATTCAACTGTATCATTATTTATAAATGTCCAACTATAGTCTACGTAATGAAGGTTGTTTTTACTCAAAATTTGGAGTGTATAAAATTTATTAGATGTTTTATTCCATACATGAAAAGATTGTTTTTTTTTTTTTTTTAAATTAGAGTGTACCAATTTATCAGATGTTTTATTGCAAGCATATAAATATTATTTTTATTGAAAATTTAGAGTGTATCAATTTATCAGATGTTTTTATTGCATGCAAATAAAGATGGTTTTTACTGAAAATTTGGACTGTATCAATTTATTAAATGTTTTATTATATGCATATAAAGATTGTTTTATTGTTTTTACTAAAAATTTGCATGCATATAAACATTGTTTTTACTGAAAACTTGAACTATGCCAATTTATCAGATATTTTATTGCATGTATAGAAGATTGTTTTTATTGAATATTTGGAGTGTATCGATTTATCATATATTTTATTGTATATATATATATAAATAAAATAAAAATTGAATTTAAATTTAATTAAATAATCTAATCATTATAAGAAAATAAATTTTTTCATATACATTAGCTATTCTATCTTATATATATTTAACAATAAAATTTATTTTTTTTTCATTATGTTGTCATTAGGTCAATTGAATTTATTCAGTTAGCCCTAATCCAATCCATTAGATTAACACAAACTCAATCTGCAAATTTTATAATTATTTCATATTTGTCCAAATTCGTATTGAATTCGAATCACTTTTGTTGAACAAGTTCGAATCAAATTTTGGAATAAGATAAATAAATTATCACTTCTAAACAAAGGCTCAATAAATAGTATTAAGCATAAAAAGTATAAGAATTTAAGAATTTTTTAAGCATTTCACCTTTACATCTTCACTTTTTAAAATTACTTTTATATTTTCAAATTACATTAATTTAAATCATCCAAACATAGCTCACAGTAATGAAATAAAGATATATTCAATTACATAAATACCGAAAATTATGAAAAAGTGTATAATAAAAAGAAATTGACAAATTTAGAACCATAAAATTAGTTAATACTTGTTTTCTACACTTTAGTGTTTTTAATTGTAAAAAACAATATAACTTCTTTATATTTGTAAACTATTGTTTACGGATTTTTTTGTTGTTAATTTCACTTTTTTTTTTTATCATCAAAGTATTTAATATAAAAAAAATTATAACAATTATGTGCTTATAAAAAAAAAAAACTTCTGTTTGTTAGGATGAATATTTGGAGTGTACGAATTTGTCAGATGTTTTATTCCCTTTGAATGTGTCAGCAAGCTCATATATATATTATATTATATGCGAGCGTGCAATTCATAATGGAATATAAATGCAATATACACATTATAATAAGGTAGAATGGGAATGAGGATAGTATATAAAAAAAATGAAATATATTAATAGAAAATGATGAGATGAAATTAATGATATACATGAAAAATAACAAATGTAGTAGATTATAATGATTGAATGCGTGAGTTTATAAATTAAAATAATGAAAATTTTAATTATTTAAATTAATAAATAATTATGTACATTAATAAAATTATTACTTAAAATATTTTTAAAAATATATCAATGATGATATAGTAATATAATTGATATCGTATATGATATAATAATATTCATCACAATATTTATATTCTTTAATAGGTGCCAGTTAACTATAAATTTTTCAAAATTATTTGTTTAAATATAAATTTTGGTTTTTAATTAATATTTCTCTAAATTAATAGAGTTTTGCAACTTCAAAAGAATTAAATATATTTTAATATTATTAAATTAAATTCATAATTATTTATTTTAAAATTCATTAATATTGGAGATGTTTGAACTTAAGTTTGATTTGTAAATTATTTTGCCTTTAATAGTAAATTAAAATATTAATTTTATTAATATATTAAGAATATCATATTTATATACAATCAACTGATTATTTAATTAATTTATTTATAAAATAGACATAAAACAATACCAGCCATATTACTATAGCTCTCAAAAATAAAATAATAATTTAGAAGTTAATATATAAAAATAGATAATTTATTTATGTTTCAAACATTAATCCCATCAAATGAAAAAATTATATTAATAAATTATGTAAAATATAGAATAATTTAATTTAATTTAAATATTATATTAATATATGTTTGTAAATAAGTAAAATTAATTAGTTTAAAATTGTCTATTCTTATTTAACAATTGCATACTATAAACTTTAAAAGCGGTGGAAAAATCCACAATAACAAAAATTAAGTATATGAATAAATATAAATTGTCAAGTGACAGTGAAAATATAATTTTTAATTATGAGAGCAAATATAATATTAATTATAGTTATTTTGCAAACATATATTCCCTCCATCCTAAAATAATTGACAAAATTTTATTTTCACAGGAATTAAGAAAATTAGTTAATTTTTTATTTTCACAGGAATTAAGAAAATTAGTTAATTATAATTATTTTGTATATTTTAATCATTTTCTTACTATAATACTCCTATTTATTTTTTATTTTATCAGCATTACTAAAGTATTGTTATTATTGAAACTAGAAAAATTGGTGATAATATTTAAATATTAGCAGTAAAATGATTATTGAAAGTTAAAAAAAATTTATTGAAGAGTATAATTTTTTCTTTTGCTTCGAAAATACAAATTCAAAGTAAAAAATATAAGTCATAATTTATTAATAGTGTGGAAATAGATGTCAATTAATAAGAGCATATTAGATAATTGTTTGATTAACAATCAATCAAAAAAGGAAATTATCAATTATTTTGGAATGTTCAAAATAGAAATTTTGTCAATAATTTTGAAACGAAAATAATAATATTACTTTACATAACATACATAGCTAATTGCGAAATCATATATTACAGTCAAATGTAGACATAAAATCAAAATTAAAATTTGATTTAATGACATTAATAATCATTGTCAAAATTGCACCATTTACTAATTTAAATATCAGTTGAAAAATTACTTAACACAACTAAAAAAAAAAGGAAAGAAAAGAAAAAAATGCTTTAACTTCACATGCGTGTTGAACTATTGATGACTTAACAATGTGTTTCATGAATTAGTTTGGTTAAACATCATCACCATCACAATCTTTCCTTCAATCAAGAAGGGAAAAAAAAAAAAAAATTGAATTCATCTACTCAATCAAATATTTTTCATATGTTCAATTCTCTCCGCAAGTAACTTTCCAACTTTTCAAATTTTCTGTTCCCAAGGAACTCACAACCACAGTACAACAATCCCTTAGCTTTACTGCATACCTTAGTGCCTATATATATATAATCCAAGAGACTAAAAACGAATTGCCCAATAACTAAAATTTTCACAGAATAATTCAAGAGACTTACGAGTTCTTGAAATGACATCAATGCTGGAAAATGTCTTCCAGTGCCGTCGAGCTAGAGGGGTAGCCTCAGTTCTAGCTATTGGCACTGCAAACCCACCAAACTGCATCTACCAAGCTGACTATCCTGACTTCTACTTCAAAGTGAGCACATGACCGAAATAAAAAGCAAGTTCAAGCGCATCTGTAAGTATTTCTATGGTCTACATCCTTTTTTATGAACCAGTATTACAAATGGTTACCCCCAACCATAAAAGGGGGAGTTGAGTTCGAACCTGATTCTTCACAAAATATGTTCACACCTTTTGTCACTTAGGCTACTCACGGGGCACATATTGATGGTCTATATGCACTATTACACCATTTTTCCTTTTAATAAGCTGGAAAAAATTTTATTAATAGTTTGAAAAAGATACTTGGATCAATTTGATTCAGATAAATGCGAATAAGTTTGAATTGATTCATAAATAATGATAGAGGTTATAATTACGAAAATACATACATATCTTCATTTAAGAGATTAATGTTTGAAAATGTGGAGATATATTTTACCACTGATCATTATTAGCATTTATAATCATTATTAGCATTTAATTATAATCACCATAAATAAGGTGGCCTAACATATAATAATACTCTTATTGATTTGAATTAAGTTGGTTGGCTCAACACCGCTCTTTAATACCTAAAATATTGATCTAAGATAAGCTTTGCAAAAGCACAGTAAATAAACCAAGTCGATAGACTCCTCAGAAGACTCAATTTAAGCTTGCTACGCTTAAACCAACAAGTGTGTGAATCAACTGATAAGATGTTGTTCTTGTTTAACTAAGGTTCTCGATTTAAGATTTGAGAATACAACTGTAGTAAATACTTGTTGGAAGAGTTTTGCCACCTTATGACCCTGTCCGTTGAAATCTGAATTAATCAAAACTCAATATGATATTCAGACATTGAATGAATATTTCAAAAGAAAAAAAAAACATGAGGATAAAAATTATAATAAGCTAGAGCGAAACCCAAATATCAAACTAAGAAGTAATAATTACATAGACATGATTAACGTGTTTATTCTTATGGTTTTATCTGCATTTATAATTACTATTTTCTTTTGTTAAAACTTTGGCTAAGTTTAGCAAATGATAAAAATTATAGTGTCGTTTACGTTATTACACTATAATGTCGTAATTAATAATTCACTGTTAGATTAGATAAAAGTTATTATTCACTATTGGATTAGATATAAATTATTATTTACTATTGGATTAAATAATGTTATTTGATAGCATTATAAAATCCGCCACTGTAAAATTTATTAGTAAACTCCTAAACTTGCACATTGACTCCAAAGTCATTTAACTAAAAGTGGTCTGATACTTTAAAACTTATATAAAGAGAAAAAATGAAATAAAATAAAATAAAATTTCAGAATTGTGAACTCTGTGACTCACTATATCATCAAATCAAATTAGTATATATATATTGGCCGGCTACAACCAAATAAAATATACAATTTCATTTTTGCTACAACAGGTGAAAAGTCGAAAATAAGAAAACGCTATATGTACCTCACTGAAGACCTTATCAAGAAGCACCCTAACATAGCTACTTACAAGGCTGCATCTTTTGATGCACGTCAAGAATTTCTGGTTCCTGAGGTCCCTAAGCTGGGCAAAGAAGCGGCCCTGAAGGCAATAAAAGAATGGGGATAGCCCATATCAAAGATCACACACCTTATATTCTGTACATCTACAGGCATAAACATGCCTAGTGCAGACCATGAGCTCATGAAGATCCTTGGCCTTTCATGGTCTGTCAAAAGATTCATGATGTATCAACAGGGTTGCTTCGCAGGCGCAGGAGCCCTCCGTCTGGCCAAGGATATTGCTGAAAACAATGGCGACGCACGCATTCTTATAGTGTGCGCGGAAAGCATGACAGTTTGTTTCCATGCTCCTTCAGATACCCATTTAGATATCCTTGTTGGCTCTGCAATTTTCGCTGATGGCGCTGCAGCTGTAATAGTTGGTGCTGACCCTGATCCTGCCATCGAGCGACCATTGTTTCAGATTCTGTCCGCGAGTCAGACAATTATTCCAGACTCTGAGGATGGGATAGTAGGACATATACGTGAAATGGGATTGGCTTATTACTTGTCTAGAAGTGTGCCTCAAGTTATTGCACATAACATTGTGCAATGTTTGACTGAAACATTTGGAATATACGATTGGAACTCATTGTTTTACGTAGTACACCCTGGAGGTCCGACTGTACTGAATGGGCTGGAAGAAAAACTTGGTCTGAGAAAAGAGAAGCTTAGGGCGAGCCGTCATGTGCTAAGTGAGTATGGAAATATGTGGGGTCCAAGTGTGCTGTTTATTCTTGATGAGATGAGAAAAGCGTCTACGGAGGAAGGAAGAGCCACAACTGGAGAAGGGTTGGATTTGGGCGTTCTGCTTGGATTTGGTCCTGGTTTGACTGTGGAGAGTGTGGTTCTGCATAGTGTTGCTATTGATGGAATGCATTGATCATGATCATCTGTTGAGTAAACATGTCTATATGTAATGATAATAACAATGGATTATATCTTCCATTATAATAATTGTACGTGTATCTTACACAACATATAGCTACTGGTCTATCTATTATTCCATCAGATAGAGAATTTCCCAAGAAGATGTTGAGGTATGGGTCAAAAAATCCTAATGGGAATTAATGGGAAAGCAGTCAAATATTTTCTTGTTGTTATGCGGAGGAACAAATTTCTGTTGAACATAGGATTTATTTATTTGGCTGGTGCATGTGTCTAGCTGCTAGGATAACAAATGATTATATAAAACTCTCAAATCCTTCACATGCTAACATAATTGTGCAATTTTATTTCTCAAAATAACTTCCCCATCCGTGCCTCATGGCGCTGTTGGTTCTCTGGCAGCAACATGAAGAAAAGGGGTTAATAACCTAGACGGTTGCCAACCTTTACTACTTGTATCAAATTAGTTTAATTTGTATTAATTTGATAATCTAAATATTATTTTTATTTTATGTCATAGTTACTTTTAAAAATCCTATGAATTTTTGATGAGTTGGCACTGAAAAGAGAATATTTTATGAATATTCTTCACATGTGTCTTCAACTCATTTATTACGTCATCCTAATTGCTAATGTGACAAGGAAAAAAAAAGAATATATATGTATATATTATTATTATTATTATTATGATTTCCTCTAACTTCTCCTCTCACCATCACAACCATTACTTCAATCCTCCATTACAATAGTTGTTTTCATAGTTGGATCCTCCATATTTTCATAATTGAACTATAATCACTACTACAATCATAATTTCCTCTTTCACCCTCAAAATTCAAATCATATTACAACTCACTCCAAGAGTATAGAAAAAAAAAATCAAATCATCAAACAAACAAACCAATATATATATATATAAAGCAAAAAAATGCCAACATGTTTATGTGACAAAATTTCTTTGAATTTAGTTTTGTTTAAACCACATGAAAAAAAGTTGATTTATTTATTCATTAATCCATTCATTTATTGATTTGTAATATTGCATTAATTAATCTTTGATTCATTCGTTCATTGAATAATTAACATACTTTTTATTTAAATAACTTTTTAGTGCGTCAATGTTTGTAAATGTAACTGTATTCTTAAAAATATATTTATGTTTTGTCTGTATATCAATACTTAGATTTTATAGTAAATGTAAGTTAATTGTCTTTTAATGTAATCCTAATTAATTGCAAAATAATTTTTAACTAAATGAAGTAATTGATTTTATTTTAAACAGTCAAATATAATTTAATTAATTTATTTATTTTCTTTGAACTTATAAGAAATAAATGATTTATTAAAATTTTAGCAATTATAATTATAAATAAAATTTGTATGAATTTAGTGAGAGTGTAACATTTGAAATAATAACTTATGAGACATATGTATTAATTGAACTAAATATTTTCATTGATTGATATGATGAGTGTTTATCATTTATCAAATTCGTCATAAAAATTATTTATGATGAACGTTTATTATTTGTTAAATTAATATTAATAAATAAGTGACTAACAACTTTGTACTATTATATTGTATTATATTAATTTATTAAAAAACTATAAAATAACTAATTAAAAAGAAAATATATAAAATAAATAAAATACATACAATGAAAGACAAGTATTTTAAAAGAAATATAAAATTAATTATTTATCTAAATTAAATGATAAAAATATAAAATAATTTAAATAATATTAATTTAAAAATTATTTGTTTATATATTTTTATATCTAAAATAAAAAATAAAATAATACTTTTCTTAATTATTTTATAAAATATTTTTATACTATAATTTGCACAATACAATAATAAAGCAGTAATGACTTAAATAATAAGAAGATGAAGCTGATGACGTTGACGAAGTTGATGACAGAGAATGAAGCAGACGTCGATGGGCAATTTCAAGGCTTCTCTTTTGCTATTTGCTATGGAAATAAATCAACACTCAATGCATCATTTGTTGAGATGATGAGACAGGCTTTTCTTCTCCTATTTGATACCCAGGCTTCGCAAGAAACATCGAGTAGTTAGGAAAAAACAAAACAAATCCACCAGCCACCACATCATTTCCGCCACCGCAGGTTTTGAAGTTATCGGCTTCTGGGTCGATGATAAGGTGGTCGAGGTGGATAATGCGATTGATACGGTTAAAGATAGCAGTAGCGGTTCTGGTCGAGGTGGGGAAAGGGGAAGTGCAGACTTCAAGGAGCAAAATGGTGAAGGAAAAAAACAGAGATGTGAAGGGTAGCGGAGGAGAGTAAAATTAGGGATTTTAATTGTTCCACGTCATCAACCACATCAGCGTACCATGTCAGCAATTAGGATGATGCAGTGAATGAATTGGAGGAAGAATATGTATAAAATATTCTATTTTTTATGTCAATTCATAAAAAGTTTGTTGAATTTTTAAGAGAATTGTGACTGAAAATGAAAAAAAAAATGATTGGATTATCTAATTGATACAAATTAAAAATACGTAATCAATTTGATACAAGTAATAAAGTTTGATATCTGTTTTGGGGATAGGATTATATAAGGTGTATGATGTTCCCTTCTTGTAATACCTAATTAGCCTATATGTCTAACAAATGGTCCTGAATCTTTTGCTTTTCTTCATCTTATCTTGGGATGGTCAATAAGCATCCTAAGACACCCAAATTAAGCACGACATGTTTGCTGAAAGGATCTGGAAAATGTACACACATACTGTAAATTACAACTGCTGAAAGGGATAAACCCAGAAATACAAAGTCGAAAGACCAAACCAAGCAAACAACATAAATAAACAACTGTCATCATCGTTTATGGAAATCCATCACCCAACTATTGTACACACAACATATGACTTCATAACTTGGAAAGCCAGAATTCAATGCCAAAGACTCAAAACTCTTTTTGGGTTCTTTCCTTTCCTCCATGAGTTTGAGTAAACATGAACAAATCTTGATCGAACACGATGTTTGAGGAAACTGTACTCTGCGAGGACACAGGAAGGATAGACTCTACAACAATCACCTTACCATTTCTAGGGAGAGCTTCCCAACAGTTCTTGAGAAGTTTCAAGCAATGCTTATCGCTCCAATCATGGAGTATCCACTACAATAATATTATCAAGTGATTTACACATTAAGACTATACCACAAATTAAAGGTTCACTATACAACGCACTTAGTTTCTTGATGAATCACATAGTTTAAAACGGTTATATCACTGCACAGTAGCACACATCAGTCAATGATTCCATACTCCAGTCAACAACTCACTAACCAGCTCATGATTCTTCAGCTCAGTCATTCTTTAAAAGTAATAATAACAGCAAAAAAATTTCTTAAATATACTGAAAATGTTCTAAACTAAAGAAATTATTGAAAATTCAAAAAATTATAATTAAACAGAACCACATAGTGCCTCCAAAAATAAACAGCATCAAATAGAAGTGCAACAAATGTTTAATATATTTGGTCAAGATCTTTCACATATTTTCTTAGCCTGAACAAAATCAAATAAATTAACCAAATGCAACAAATTATAACAATAATGATTATAGATTTAAATCTTACCCTAATTATTATCATATGAGCTGATAAATTGAGAAAGCGATGGTGTAGGTGGTAGATCTCTAAAAATCTCTCAGCTATTCTTTCTTTAATCTTGATATTAATGATATCTTCTATTCCCTCTTCCATTTTCTTACGTTCAATAGCCATGCGTTCTTCAATAATTTCATCTATTTCGTTCTGCATCTCTTCTCTCAACTCGGCACGAATCCTATCAACATGAATGACCCTAGTGCCCTTGGAACTTCGATCTTTTATTCTAACTCCTTTGCCACGAAAATATCCCAACCTCTTTTCCAACATTTGAATCAAAATCTCATCATTTGTCATGGGCGTCACACCCTCTTCATTCTGCTTACTAATGAGTGCTTGCAATTGCAGCTAAAAAAATAATTATTCAAATAAAATAATTATTTAGTTTAAAATTATTTAAAAGAACAATGACATATTATTAAATTGTGAGAAATATATTAAAAATAAACATAAACTTAAATGATATGAAAATTTATTAAATTACTTAATAATAATTATATATAATTAAATGATATATTGATTAACTCAATTAATTAATAATGCTTACATGATTTTCTTTAGATGTAGGATCAAACCACAATATTTCGGTTGTTTCTTCCTTCTTGATCTCCTTGGTATGTTGAATACGTCATATCTCATCAACTGTCAATTTCTCACCGGTTTCAGGATCTCTCTATGTTGAATAAAAAAATAAGTATAACTTAAACTTTTAAAATTCACAAAAAATTTAAAATATCAATAAACTCAAATACTTTGCTAAGACATTATGGTACAACAAATAAATGTTATACTTACACTTTATTCCTCAACTTCTACAAAGGATACGAATCCACACATATGCCTTGTTATTAGCCTTGAGCGATGTTTCTTGTTTCTATCGCTCACCTTCTACATGATAAAAACAATTTTAAAAAATTAATAATACTATAAATATACTTATTTTTTTGTTAAATAAAAAAATTTAAACTAAAATAATTTACTTTGAATTCATCTGACAACTAATAATTAGTGACCAATTTCCAATCATCTTCATCCAAATCTGATGGACAATATGTCGCTTGCTTCTCTTCATCCATTTCCGGAAATTGCTTACATAATCGATGCTTCCAAATTCTATACAAGTGCCCCCTGGTTGTTATCACAAAATCTTCAAAAATCTTATCATCATAGTCATCATTTGCCAC
This sequence comes from Omphalea diandra, assembly GCA_949677035.1. Taxonomy (NCBI): domain Eukaryota; kingdom Viridiplantae; phylum Streptophyta; class Magnoliopsida; order Malpighiales; family Euphorbiaceae; genus Omphalea; species Omphalea diandra. Next base: position 22,340 of record CATIWR010567737.1, on the reverse strand, counting down.
AATAAATTTATCCTTCAAAGATAGTATAAAAATTGAATTAAAAATAGTAATTATCATTTCTTTTTTAAATTTGTAATAACAAAATAAAACACTTAAAAAATGAATTGCCTTGACCATTTGAAACATATCATCCCCAACATCCTTCTTAACTTCTTTTCTATTTTACTGTACTTAGTTTTGCTTTATTGCGTACAACTCCATAGTAGTTAACAATCTTATAAACATTTTTGCAAACAGCTTTATTAATATCAACAGGAATGCGAACAACTATCTTAACACCATCCATAGTATTCATGTGGACAGCTACACATTTGGTTTTCCCTCGGCCACTCTTTTTTTTAATGGTAGAGTCTACTGCATTTTACATGTAAAAAAAGAAAAAAAAAAGCTTTTAGTTATGAAAATCAACAATAAAAACTATGAAACATCAATACCCTCAAAGTTTTGTGAAATACCAACTGATAAATACTCTCAAACACACCAAAAATTTGTGAAATAAAAAGAAGAAATATTCTGCTTAAACAATGGCTGCAGTCCATAAGAAATCTTTTAAAGACCGAGCTATTGGTAGATTATCTCTGAAATATACTCAAAGAAAATAGCAGATCATCATATTTATTTCTAGTAAAATAGAAAGCAATATAACTCAATTTAATACTGCCAATAAAGTTAGCAAAAGTAAGAGAGAATTTAGAGAAAGAAGAGAGAGTCAAATAGTCACCCCATTGGCTGGCTCATCAGATAATTAAGTTAAACAAGACAATTGAGTATTTTGTTTTGCTATAATAGGACAATTTCGGCAGTGAACAGAAATGATTGTGACTTAAGAGCCCCAACACAAGATATACTCAGTACATTTCTAAAATGATGAAGGCTGTAGTTTGGGTCCTGTGCATTACAAGCTGCTCTTAGCTCGGGAAAGGAAATTCATGGTTATGTGTTCACAATGATAATTTCAATGGATAAAAAATGACAATACCTGTATTTAAAATGAAAGAGTATATCATATGTAGAGAAAATTTTCCACAAAGTTATTCACATAGATTATATAATTTACAATTTAAGGATAGAAGACTGATTATAAAATTTTCCACAAAGTTATGGTTATGCTCATCAAGCGCATGAGATTCAAGCCATCCGGCTGCTCCAAGAAATGTTCAAAAAAGGAAGCACGCCAACTGAAGTTACTTTTGATCCACTTCTACCAGCTTCCTATCACTGTGGATTAGTATATTTAGGTTGAAAATACTTTTATTCCATGACTGATAATCATGATATACTTCCTGAAATTGATCACTACACATGCATGATTGATCTTTGTGGTAGCTACTCAGCTATAAAATGCAGTATCACTTGGGAGAAAATTCCCAGGTTCCTATAATTGATCGCTACACATTCATGGTTGATCTTTATGGTTGGCTAATCAACTAGAAAATGTTGCATTAAAAGTATATATTACTTAATACACAAAATCTGATACGTTAACCTATTAAAAAGAGAAATCAATATTAACTTTAATAAGCTTTTTACTTCCATACCTGGCTACTAAACCATGAGCCTCCATATGATGTACACTGATGATTGGTAGATTGAAGCTCCTAGCAAGTTTACGAGCTTTCTGCACACCAACTGCATTACAAATGCATAAAGAAATTCTCCTAAGAAGCTATTTGATTTCCCCAAAACAATAATATTCCATCCCAATGCATGAACAACGAAGGAATTTTAAAATAGTTTAATGCAACTTTCCCTAAAATTTTTCTTTCCACACTATAGTCGAATATAAGGGCATAAGGCTAAGGAATCTAGCTATTCGATTGATCTTAATAACATGCAGAAACCCAGTTTTTCAAATTAATCTGCGCTGGATCCTTTTTCGCACAATATGTCTGTCTTATCCGGTGTAAAACCCATGAAAGATAAGATTGGGGCATATAATATACCTCTGTGAGCGTACACGTATACTTTCCCCTGATTGAATTTTTGACTAGTGTCAACAAGACTGTAAACTGGGAATAAAAATTTATTTCAGATAAATTCAACAAAAAACAATTAACAAAAAAAAGAAATATAAGCTACTTAAGATTACCACGAAGACAAAGAATTAAACCCGGACCAATGGTAACAACAACTACGGAGAGATCACTTGCAGTTAAATTAGCTTCATCAAGGGCTTCATGCACAACCTACAATTATAAAAACAACAAATTTAATCACCATCAGCACCGCATTAGAATACATACCACTGTTCTTGCTTTCAAGAAGCTTATTAAATTTTCCACTATTATAAACCGTCAGGAAAAAAGGAAAGTCCCATCCCCAAAGCAAGGGCTGTCGATAGTTGATCTCTGATCTTGATTGTTCATGAATGTCGACACCATGATAAAAGAATAGCTTCAAGCTAGTCTAATCCATCTGCCCTTACTTAAACCACCGGGATATCGAGAAGGGATGAGGATGGGATTCGATAATTGCTTTTGATTTACCTTCGATGATGGGGAGAGTATGGGAATTCGATAATTGTTTTTGATTTCCCATTAGTTTTTCATTTTTGGGTTTGTTTTGGGCAGATAGCCAAGAATTATTCAAGCAAGAGTTTTTGACGACTGCCAAGAAAAAAGCTTTTGATTTCCCATAAGTTTTTTTTTTTTTTTTGGTTTGTTTGTGGGCAAGAGTCTTCTTTTCATTGGCAGGCTTCTTTTCATGGATAAATAGTAAATCTATTACTATGAAATAAGTAAAAGAAGACTGGCATGGAAAGATAAAAGAAAAAAAGACAACATATGAAGAAGAAACGTAACTTTGCAGCAATGAGAAAAAGCTTATAATAAGAAGTGAATCCATATAGTTGTTATTAAAATAATTTATTAGTGTTGAACACTGAATAAATTAGAATTTTTAGATGAGTATTAATTAAATTAGAATTCTTACTTGATAAAGATTAAATGAAATGACAAGGAGGAAATAACAAAAATTATGGTGGAAACAAAATAAAAGTTTATATTTTTAAATTTTTAATTTAAATTTAAATTATATTATAGTGATAATTTTTCTTGTAATAAAAAAGTATTAAAATATATGATTTAATGACTAATTATTAATAATGCGACAATTTTGATTTATTCATAAAAACATTTTTTATATTACAACTAAAATTTGTCATAAAAAAATTATATCAAATGGTTTTAAAAAACTCATCTTTTTAATTTTTATTATTTAAATTTGTGGTCTAATTTTTCAAAATTGTCATAAAAGATTTTAAATTTTTTGTGATAAGTGTATAATATTGTCATCTAAGTATGAGATAAAAAAAAAGAATTATTACTATTGTGATAAGATTACTTATGATCATATAAAAATCATCACGAGTAAGAAAAAATTTAATTTTTTCTTATAAATATTATTATGTAATTAAAAGATAAATTAATAAAATTATTATCACTATAATAAGTAGAGAATTATCGTCACAATCCATTTATAATTTGTAGTAATATTATTTATGACCATATAAATATTGTTACAATAAAATGGATTTCTTGTAGTCTACAGATCCTGCACCTTCTTCGTAATTCCTAGTAAGGAACTTGCATGCAGGTCCTGGACCATACAATCTTTCAACTTGGTTGTGATAAAATTATTTATGATCATATAAAAATCATCACGAATAAGAAAAAATTTAATTTTTTCTTATAAATATTATTATGTAATTAAAAGATAAATTAATAAAATTATTATCACTGTAAGAAGTAGAGAATTATAGTCACAATCCATTTATAATTTGTAGTAATATTATTTATGACCATATAAATATTGTCACAATAAAATGGATTTCTTGTAGTCTACAGATCCTCCACCTTCTTCGTAATTCCTAGTAAGGAACTTGCATGTAGGTCCTGGACCATACAATCTTTCAACTTGGCCGTTCTCTTTGGTGCACAAAGAGCATTTGACAATATATCATAGCTTGCTAAAGACGCAACATCCGGTCCAGTAAGATTGGTGCGTCTGGATTCCTGGCTGAAATCCGTGCTGCAATCTCGGACGGTGAGAGGGACGGGCCATCGGTGGTGTTTGCAAAAATGATGTCTATGACGTTAAGGTCCAAAGCTAATTTTAGTACCATCGGAAGAGTTACAGCTTTTGCAAGGCGGATGGCTATCTTCCCTGTTTCTTCTTCTTGTTTTTGTTGATTTAGCTCCGTCGTAACTAGTGTTGAATTTGGTTCCTCACAACTGGTAGCTTGTGTGGGCTGATGGTTAATTATGGACATTGGCAGTACTCAACCTTCCTTTTTTGGATATATCATTTCATATCCTCGTATTGTTTTAAATATGAGATTAATCTGAATTTGAGCTGGTAGGACCACAATTATCGAGTTTTAATGCAATTTTGTATTCAAGTGTTTGAATTTGAGACCTTTATTTAAGATAAAACAGTCGTGTTAGGGTGATCATGCTCAACCTTTTTTGGTGCTCCCTTTAGTTTTAAGTTCAATCTATTATGCTCGGCAATACTCAACCTTCTTAATTTATAGGGCAGTTTTATTTTAAAAAAAAAAAATTAAAAGGTAATCAATCAAAACAATTTTTAATAGAAGTATTCAATATTTTTTTTTAAAAAAATTATGGGCTGTTTAGTTAGCTAGCCTAGAATGCCTAGTTAGTGGGTGAGACCATGCAATTAACAATATGTGTAGATTAGAGTTTAGACATCCTTCACCTCTAACTCTTATTCCTAGATTTCAATTAGTTGAAATTTCATAATAATTAAAATTAGAATTAAAAAGTTGAATAGAATAAAAAAGAAAGAAAATTATTACTTTTTATAAGTGTTCAGTTCATTAAAGGACTCATAATTGATTCTTTTATTTATTTTTTATAATATTAAAATTGATCCTGGATATAAATTTTTATGCTATTATATACTAAACATAAAATATATTATATATGTTATAATTAAAAATAAATTTGTTATATTATTTTTATTTTTAATTATAATTTTTTAATAAAGTTATAGTTTTCTTGTTATTATATTATTATTTAGTGCTTTTCAAATAAAAACTTTCATACTCAAAATATACTTTAAAAGTGTAAGTATAATTTTGATTTTTTCCAATAATTTTGAAATTTATAAATATTTTATTTTAATTTAATAGATAAATAAATTAATTTTAATTCAAGACAATAAAATCTTGAAAGTTACATTTTAAAAATATCTCCATATATTATGAGAATATATTTATTCTCTTAGAAGTATATATACTCAATAATTGAGATTATAGTAAAATTACAATTAATTTAATTCAAAGTAAATGAATAAAAATAATTAATAAAAATTATTTTATAAAATCTACGAATACTCGTATACATAAGGGAAGCAAATGAAGATAAGAATTATGACCAATAATGAAAACAAACAAAGATAAATTGTGTGGCTGCAGATTATTAGTGTGGGGACCGGTTAGAATGATTTGAAGTTTTTTTTTTTTTTTTTGTCAAACATTAATTCATTAAACCAAAGGCTAAAAACAAGTGTTTATCAAATTTACAAGCTAGGAAGGAGGGAAAACAACCCAAGTAAAAGAAAAACTTCCATTGATAGAGGATTTACTAAGCCAGATTGTAGGCTTATTATTAGCCTTGCTAACAAACTTAATGCATTCTTCATGAGGAAGAAGTCTTGCTTTTGCTTGAGAGATTATACCCCTGATAATCCAAGGAATCCTTCACTCTCTAGATAAGATAAAGTCTACTAAAAGGTTAGAGTTACAAAATATACAAAAGGAACTAATGTTTACCTGAGAAACTAGATTAAGGGCCTGTAACAAAACTAAAGCATCAGCATGAATCTTCGACGTCACTGATTTGATATTTGTTTGGCCATCAACTATTTCTTTGCTTCGGTTCGAAGGATTGCAAGAGCTGCTTTGTGGGAAGCTTCTTGATAGTTAGTGGATAGAATAGTTGCAATTGCTCCTTAAGGATACTGGGGGGCCAATATGAACATAACCTACATTAGAGCTAGAAGATAAGCTTAAGTAAATCAGCATAATGTGTTGTGCCCACTGGATAATGTTCTATTGTTCTTGGCTAGCCAGATTGCCCATAGAACATAACCAATTTTTGTCCAGATTCCTTGGCTATTAAGACTTTGCCAAAGAGATGGTTTATAATTCAAGGATGAAGCAAACCAAGTTTGCTGTGCAAATGGACATTGGAAAAAAAAAAAATGCAGCATAGTCTCCACAGTTTCCCAACAGAATGGACAAAGCCTAATAACATTCATCCCTCTCCTGCTTAAGACAACTCCCACAGGCAAGCTACCCCTGATTAGTTTCCATAAGAAGAATTTAATCTTTGGAGGAAGATAGATGCTCCAAATAAATTTCCAAAAATATGACAAGGTACCCATAGAATTGGAAGGTGAAGAAGATGAACTAGTAGTGTTTTTCCTTTGGAGAAAATATGCAGATTTAACAGTAAACATACCATATATATTTGGAGCCCAAATCCACTTATCACAACTATGAGTGTCACCAATTGGGGTTTTAAAGAATAACTTCAACCTTCATAGGAGATATGAGGCCTTACAAACCAGAAATATCCCAACTACCTTCTTTAAGAATATCACAGGCTTGTATGGATCCAGTTAATCGACCAGTTGAGAACACTTACATTTTATTTCTTGATTCCACCAGGAATGCCAATTGGATTAAAATAAAAACAAAACTAGTACCCCAATTTACTTCGCAGCTTTTTCAAAATAAACTAAGATTGCCTTGTTTCAGATAAAAACATTAAACTGGGACAATAAGCCTGAATTAAGCGTTTAAAGTGCCCAACTATCAGCGGTCGCCCCAAGCGCTGACAGTTCCATGCCAAGGAATTCATGACCAGAGAATATGAGAAACCTAGTACTAAATAGACTCGAAGAAATTGAGTAGACCTGAATAATTGCACTACTAGAATAAACCACAAACTACTAATCACTTGTGACAGAGAATGAGCTACCATTATGAGATCTGATAAAGTGCAGTCTCGAGTCACTATAAGGACAACCAAAGTGAAGGGTATTTGACAAGGGCTAGCTATAAATTCTTTTTCATTGTCAAGTTTAGTCCAATAGACGAGAGGAAGATAATTGATAACGAAAATACCTCCTGTTCACCTATTCACGATCTTTTGATACCTCGTATATATATTTATAGCTAATATCTATAATAAATTTTGACATTTTAACCTGCCCATTTTGACAGTGGTGATTAGAATCTTACTCCTATCAAAAATATAACTCTCTCCATTTTTATATAACTGATGCTTTAAGGGATTTCACAAGATTAAGAAACTATTAATTAGACTTAAATTTAGGAGAAAATAAGAAATTAAGACTAAATTACCCTTAATTTTAAACTAAATGATTTTGAAATTCTAAATAACATTAATAACTTTGAATTGATGCATATAAGAGCAAAATTGAGAAAAAAATTTAAGAAATTTCAGTAGGATTAAGAAACTATTAATTAGATTTAAAGTTAGGAGAAAAATGTGTGATTAAGACTAAATTACCCTTGGTTTTAATTTAAATGACTTTAAAATTTTACATAATATTAATAACTGTGAATTTATGAATATACGAGTAAAATTGAAAAAAAAATTAAAGTTCATTGATTGTATAAAAATCATAGATACATGGAATTTTAGATTTTTAGTAAAACATCAGTTATATATAAACGAAGTAAGTATGATTTCATTCATAAATATTATTTCATAGACCTAAGACAACTCTGACCTCATTTCATAGCAAGATTAGTGCTCATAAGCTTTCATTTGACTACTTATAAGCCTCATAATTTTACTTATAACTTTTAGTGGTAAGCGAAACAATATTCTATCATTTTCGATTTTGAAAAGAAGAATTAACCTTCAATGCTATCAAAAATACACTTCTAACATTGAAATTAATCTTTTCATATAGGAAGTGTAGTTTTTGGTCACTAATCAATAACGGTTAACTATAGTCCAATGATCGGTGGACAAGCGTTCCCAAGGCGGTCCGACAACATTTTCTCTTGAAAACTCTATAAATGTTTTGAATTTTTCAAGACACAAATACAAATATGATTTTATAAGAGTAATATTAAAACTTAATATTTATTTGTGTTAGTTAAAATATCAGCATTTTCTTGATTAATAATTATTGAGCAAAATTATAAAAAATTATGTATTAAGTAAAAAAAGAATAATAGGTATTTTAATGAATATATTTTATTAAATTACACTTTAAAGAATATTTTAAATCCTCAAATCTATTTTTAGAGACCTGAGGAAATATTTTTACAAATTTGAAGTTTGGAGGAAAAACAAGGAATTAAAGAGTAAACAAATTATATTATAGAAGATGAATATATTTGTGAAATTATTTTGCTATTATTAAAAAAATATTAGAAATCGATATTTGGGATTATTGAATCATAGTATTATCTTAACTACGAAGTACATAATAATTATATTGATGGCTCTAGAAATAATTATATATTTTGGCTATGATATATCTTCTTAATTTATAGTTCAGTTTTTTTTTTTAATAATCTAAAAGTTAAACAATCAAAATAATTTTTAATAAAGGGATAAGGTACATATAATGTGTAACTTGTAGAATAAATAAGCACTTAATGTTAATTTTAGGACAATTAACTAGCAAAATTAGATATGTTGGTTATTTATGTCCTTGATCAAAAAGGATAGATAACGATTTCTTCTTCCGTTTAATATTTTAGAATTATCAATTTCTGGTACTATTTCCATCTTCACGAGAATACATGAATGGTGTTCTTCACTTTCTTGATCACTCAAGCCTTTATCCAACAAATTTCACCAAAAAATTAAAAAAAAAAATCATCCAACAAGGTATTTACAGTATAAGAAAAACCGTGAATATGCTCTCTTTCTCTACCCATCAAATATAATTCCATATCCTAGTAGAAATGCCAAATTGAAATTAACGAAAACATCATCATCTTCATTAGGCACTAGTAATGATTCATTGATTATGTGGGGACAGACTTGGATGTGGAGTGCCTCATCTCTTCCGAAACCGCGATGATGGAAAATGAAGAAAAATTGAAAAGTCGCGTAGTGGCAATGTCGATCGAAATTGGTGTGTTGGTGTGGCCTATCTGTTCTTTTTTGGGGGTATAGCAATGGTGGCGATGAAGGAGGTTTTGACTCTCATTGGGCCTTTCTTTATGGTTGCCTTTCGGCTTATTCATGCGAGTTTAATTTTATGCCCAGCAACCCGCACGAGTAATCCAATATCAAGAGTGGCTAATCCCATCGATCTTGCTTCTGCGAACCTTATCTCATCAGATTCATAAGACTAACTTTTCTTGTCTTCCTCTCTTCTTCTTGAAAGGGACCACATCTACTTTTTGGAAGAATGGATTTAAGCAACTTTTTCAGCAACTGATCTTTCAGTTGTCTTCTTCCATCATGACTTCGTTGTTTCCTAAAAATGATGAAGAATGCAAGTTTGGAAATATACAACTGAAGCTAGAAATTGGTCCCTTTAAATGATTATACGACACACTGAAAATAAAAAAAACGTAAAAATCAAACATTATAAGAAAAATATAAGATTTGGGTCTCTTTGTGAAGAATGCAAGAGAAGACAAGAAAAAAAAAAAAAAAGGAGAAATGTTGTAAAGAAAGAAAGAATTAGAAGGCTAAAGGCGCTTCAAGTAGATCTTGCTAGAGTTGCTGCAGAGAGAAAGGGAGTGAGCGAAGTTATGAGACATTATTAAACGAAGAAGAAGCCTCTTTTGAACAGCGGTCTAAATAATGCAAATAAATAATTTTATCAGTTAATTGTTTTAAAATTGACATTAGATATTTATTTGTTCTATGGGCCAAATATTATGAGCCAATATGTACCTTCTCTATTTAGTAGAAGTATTTAGTATGTTTTTAAAACTATGGGTTAGTTAGTTAGCTAGCATACAATGTGTGTAGATTAGGGATTAAATATACTTCTTCTAGAATGCGTGTCGATTAGGGGTTAGATATCCTTCTTCTATAATATTAGTGGTTGAGACAATACAACTGACAAAGTGTGTAGATTAGGTATTAGATATTCTTGTGTCTGACTCTTACTTTCAGATTTTATTTGTTCAAATTTTATAAATTGAAGGTCATTTTAGAGTGTCACTACCACTTTAAAATCTTAACTGATGATTTGTATCATTTGATCGTAATCAATCATTTTGTTTTAATCCTAGAAAAGATATTATATTTTATATTGCGCTATCCTCTGTTGTCCAAGCAATTCTGTTGGATCAATTAGACGTTGCTCGGCCATTTTTGTGTGGTTTCTACTTAGCTGCAATGGACTTGCTTTTTCAAGATATCCCCAGTACTGAAGATCCTGTCATCAATGACAACACTGTTTCACGATTGGATCCACAGACTCCATGTTATTCTTTGTCAACACTTCTTGTTATTGACTTTTGATCCTTAGACCAGTGTCTTATGCAACCACTATCCATTTAAAAGATCGAAGAAGAAAATTTTCCAAATTAGAAAGATCAAGTTAATTAATTAATACTGTTGTATGTGAATTCAAAACCAACAGGAATGGAGTACACCACTATCAACTCTAATTCTCTTCTAAAAAAGCAAGACACTGGACGATATAAATCAAATCCTTGGAAGGCTAATAATAACTGGTTTTATCAAAAATAAACCACCAAAATCATACTTTCTCTTTCTTCTTCGGTACACAGTTCCCTAGTAGAATTGGCTCGCTTCATTTTCTTCAAAAGCCATATTTCTCAGTCTGATACCAAAGGAGAAAACCTTTTCTCTTTAACGCTATAATAAAAACGGATTCTCATAGAGATGACCTAATGAAAGCATTGTTGGTTTTTTTCTTTGATGCCTGAGAATGGGGTTTTTGTTAATAAGTTCTTGTTTTCTTTGGTTTTGAAAACGTGTGCTCGAGTGGGTTTTGTTGAGGAAGGAATTGCAGATTCATGGGTTATTGAGGAAAATGGAATTTAGATTGAGGTGTTTTTGCATAATTGTTTAATTTAGTTAATTGTCTAATAAAAAAACTAGGATTACATTTTAAATAATATAAATCTAACGGTTAATATTATAAAGCAATAGGGTACAATTATGACACTCTAGAATGACCCTATAATTAAAATTAAAATTGAAAAAATAGATTGAATAAAAAAGAAAAATAATATTTTTTTTTATAAATATTTAGTTCATTGAAGGAATCAAAATTGATTCTTTTATTTATTTTTTTATAGTATTAAAATTGATCGCAAAATATAAATTTTTTTATACTACTATATACTAAACATAAAATATATCATATATTACAGCTAAAAATGAAATTATTATACTTAGTTATATTTTTAATAAAATTATAGTTTTCTTGCTATTATATTATTATTTAGTGTTTTTATAATAATCCTCAAATTTATTACTTAAATAGAGATTTTAATGATAAATAAAAACTTTTTTTTAACTTAGAATATACTTCTAAAAGCATAAATATGCTTTGAATGCTTTTGCAGGTATTTCCAGTTTTGATCCTGATTTTATTAATAATTAGTGAATAGGTAGTTGAAACAAGGGCGAGTGCCCATATTTGTCATAGCGTTACCTTGTTTGATTTTTCTCATTAAAATCAATAATTTTAGCCTTGTTTACTTACCATCAGGAAACATAACCCTGACTCCCTACCAAGTGTTTTACATGTACCAGAATTTCAATACAATTTTCTCTCTGTTAGCAAAATCACTAAGGCGGCTAATGCTAGAGCTACTTTTTTATCCAACATAGTGTATTTTTCAGGGCCTGGTGACTTATGAAGTGCATGCTGTTGACAGAGAAGAGGGTGGACTTTACGATTTGAATAAATCTAGGTTGTTAGCTCAAAAATTTCTTCACTTCTTTTTACATAGTTCATCCTCTCATGTATATAGCTCACCTTTTCCTCGTGTAAATAGTTCATTTGAAAGTTAGTCTTTGACTATTTGTCATGAGAATTCTGCAGATCCCATCTGAATACCAATGTTCATATAAGTAAAACATCTTATGATTTCTTTAATTTGTAGCACCAAAAATTTGGGTCATGCTTCCTTTTATCAAATGCAACATCTTACTGACATTCATTGGCTGTTAATCAAAGCAACAAAGATTAATTTTTCCTTAATTACCACATTTTCTTCCAATCATTTTGATCTTTTACATGTTGATATCTGAGGACCTTACAAATTCAAGGCTCTTAATGGAGCTCAATTTTTTCTCACCATTGTGGATGATTGTTCTAGAGCTACTTGGACTTTTTTGATGTCTCATAAGTCTCAAGTGATTAGCCTTTTACCACAATTTATTGCTATGGTTCCAAATCAATTTTCTACTATTATTAAAACCATAAGGATCAATAATGACGTAGAATTTTTGAGCAATGATTGACAAACTTTGCTTTCTTCCAAAGGTATAATTTATAGCAGAGAACCTGTGTTTGCGCTCCTCAGCAAAATGGGATTGCAGAGAGAAAACACAAACAACTTTTTCAGTATTGCAGGACTTAATGATTTGTGTCACAAGTTAATAGATCTCCATCTTCTTCTGTCACAGCTGCAACAGCATGTTCCTCACAACCAGGTGCACAATACACACTTTTTAATTTTCCTTAACATACCAATCTCCATTTCTCTTTTTCTCATCTTTATTTTTTAGCAAATGTATCACAAATTCTATAACCTACTTCTTATAATGAAGCAAAATCAGATCGTGATTAGGTGAATGCTATGCATAAGGAGTTGCAAGCTTTAGAAGCTAATGGCACAGGAAATTACTTCTTTGCTAGCCCATAAAAAATCCATTGCTTCTAAATGGGTACGCTAAGTCAACTATAAGCCAGATGATACTTTTGAAAGATTTAAAGCTAGATTTGTTGCAACAGGGGTACAATCAGATTGAACGTGTTGATTATAGAGACAGTTTCTCTTCTATTACTAAGTTGGATACAGTCAGTATTTCTTGCTCTAGCAGCAGCCAAATCCTGGCCTTTTCATCAAATTGATATTAATAATGTATTTTCTACATGGTTCTCCATGAAGAGGTTTATCTATCTCCTCCTCTGTTTGCAAATTAAAAAGACTCTCTTTGTGGGTTAAAATAAGCTGCTAGACAATGGAATTTGAAATTCAATTCTAAATTATAATCCTTTGGTTTCACATGGTCTCAGTATGATCATTGCTTGTTTACTAAGGTTTCAGGTGATCATTTCATGGCTTTGCTTGCGTGTGTCGATGATGTGCTTCTATCTGGTACTCATGACGCAGATTTTGTTGGTGTCAAACAATTTCTTGACCAAGAATTCACTATTAAGGATATTGGTTATGCCAAATAGTTTCTTGGTCTTGAGACTGCGCGTTCTACTTCTGGCATTAGGATTAACCAAAGAAAAGATGTCTTGGACATTCTTCATTCTACTAGTATTATGGGAGGTGAACCAGTCTCTTCTCCTCTATCACACCGTCTTAAACTTAATTCCACAGCTAATCCTGCTGATTTACTTTCTTGTCCAAATCAATAGCGAAGACTATTCGGTTGACTTCTGTATCTTACTCTTCTAAGACCTGATATATCTTTTGGTGTCCAACAATTTAGCCAATTCATGCACTGACCGAATCATATTCATTGGCGATCTGCTCTTCATGTTGTCAAATAAGACCTCCATTTCAATTCACATGCTAGGCAATCCATTACTGTGTATTGTGTTTATCTAGATCCTGCTTTCGTTGCTTGGAAATCAAAAAAAATAAGTCATTGTCTCTCGCTCTACTACAGAAGCTGAACAGAGGAGTCTTGGAACCATTGTATGTGAATTGAAATGGTGGTCTTATTTGCTTTAGGATTTTCAGATTTCACTCAAGCGACCTATCCTTTTTTTTTTTTTTTTTTTTGTGACAACAAGCAGCCTGCTTGCTAGCAGCTATATGTTATAGCCAATCCTGCTTTTCACGAGCATACAAAATATTTGGAGATTGATTGTCACCTGGTTCTAGAGCATTTCAAATCTGGATTCATTCATCCACAGCATATTCCATCGGAAGACCAAACTTGCAGACTTGCTTACTAAATCTCTTACTGCTGTTACAGCTCATACACATCCTCTGTCCAAGACTGGTTTGATTAATATTCACCAATCTTCATGTTGCGGGGGCATGTTAACATGTATATTATTTTGCTGCTGGTCTATTTATTTTGTCGCTTAGCTTTCTGTTATTGGTGGTTTGGTTAGAATTGGCTAGCTCACAGCTATGTAGTTTTTTTTTTTTTTTTTTACTAATTGGTTTTTCCCTTAGTTCTGTATATAATTGGTTGTCGAATTTGAGCTAATAGAATGATTTCCTTCTCTAAGCTTCTTCTCGAAGTTTATCGTTTTCGCACAAGGGCTACCACTGGAAAAAGGGTTGGATTTGGGCTTTCTATTTGGATTTGGTCCTTGTTTGATCGTGACACTGTTGTGCTGCATAGTGTTGCTATTGATGGAATGCACAACATACCTACTGGTCTCTGAATTCCCCAAAAAGATGTTGAAGAATGGCTCAGAAAATCCTGACGGGAATTGGAAATCAGTTAAATATTTTCCAGTTGTTATGGTGGAGGAAGTGAACATATTTCTGTTGGACATAGGATTCTATATGATGTTCCCTTGTCGTAAATATCCAATTCGCCTACATATAAATGGTCCTGAATCTTTGCCAGATAACTTTTCACGTTTTGCTTTTGTTCATCCAATATCAACTTCGGCCTGTCAATAAGCATCCTAAGACATCCAAATTAAGCATGGCGTATTAGGTGATAAGATCTAGAAAATGTACGCACATGCTGCAAATTACAACAGCTGAAAGGGATAAACACAGAAATACAAAGTAGAAAGACCAAACCAAGCAAACAACATAACTTAAATATATAAATGTCATTAGTTTCTTTTGTGGAACTCCATCACCCAACTGTTGTAAGCACAGCATATGACTTCGCAACTTGAAAAGCCAGAATTCAATGCCAAAGACTGAAATTCGTTTTGGGTCCTTTCCTTTCCTCCATAAGTTTGAGTAAACATGAGTAAATCTTGATCGAACACAATGTTTGAGGAAACGGTATTCTCTGGAGACACAGGAAGCATAGACTCTACAACAATCACCTTACCATTACTAGGGAGAGCTTCCCAACAGTTCTTGAGAAGTTTCAAGCAGTCCATATCGTTCCAATCATGGATTATCCACTACAATAATATCAAGTGATTTACACATTCAGGCTATACCACAAAATAAATCATAATTAAATGTGCATAACAATCACCTTCATGAAGATTGCGTCTCCCTTTGGGACACTTTCAAACATATCTCCCCCAACATGCTCCACTCCTATAGCACACACAAACGCTTATTAGCAATATGCATTATAGCACTATGTAACACCACAACTGAGAGAAGTGCTAGAGTAGCATTTCAATTGGTTTATAAGGTTCAAGGTCCGAACTAAATCATTTGGATTAGTTAATTTAATCGCTAGTATGATCTTGTTCAACATGATACAAAAGATGAATATGATTGTTTTAGTTTAATGATATTGGCATCATAGAATCCGTTTTCCCTTCCTCTCTCTTTTTTTTTGAAAAAATAATCATTCTTTCTCTATCTTTTCTTTCGTTATCTTCATTATCTATCGTTATTCTTTTAATTGACAACCCTTTTGTTCTTATTTTTCATTGCTTTTTTTAAATGTTTTATTGAAATAATTTCATATTTAGTTAGATTTATAAATTTAGATCTCAGATTTGTTTAATTATTGCCTCATTAGGCACATGTTTATTATATTTATGTGTCTTTTATTTTTTTTTATTTCTTTTTATGAGAATAATAAAGTTTTCTTTTATGGAAGTCCATTTTTTCTCTATAGAAGTTTTTATATTTATCCTCTATGACAATTCTACATTCTAACTTATGAAAGTTTTATGTTCTCTTGAGCTTATTAGAGTCATAGAGATTAATTTTCAAAAAGTTTAATTATTTTTTGATATTCATATCATCAAACTCATTGAAAGACAATCAATTTGAATTGTGGTTTTAAAATAATTGTCAAGTAACGTCCTTTTATCAAGTCTCAATTGACACTGCTTTATTAATTCAAACTGAAAATATTAATAAATTTTCATTATTCTAATTATGAATAAGCTATGTATTTCTCATTATATATTATTTTATATATTGGTGAGCTAAGATGTTTTTTTTTTTTTTTTAATTTCATAAATGAAAAGATTCATATTATAATTGATTTTTGGGTAATACCTCGTGGCATTGGGTTTAATATGGGATGCTTTTCTTCTAATGTATTCTTCTTTACTTTTATTTAAAAAAAAAAAAAATTTCTTGCTTGTCAAGAAAAAAGAAAATACCTGAGTGCAAAGGTGCATCGGCTAATACATGGGGCAAATCATAATTTAGGCCCTTAATATGAGGATATTGAGTCACTATCAAGTTAAGAGTAACTCCAATACCACCTCCCACATCAACTAGCACGTCAATACCATCAAATCCCTGATAAACATCAAGAATCTTCTTCATGATTGAGGTAGTGTGGTTAGACATTGCTTGATTGAATACTCTATTGAACCTTTGATCAATTCCTAAGTATTCAAATGCTGTCATTCCATAGGCTCTTTCAAATGGAATTCCACCTTCAAGTATTGCGTCATTTAAACGGTACCTAAAAATTATAATAGCAATTAGACCAAAGAGAAAATCTAAACTCTCCATATGGACTTTAAAATCAAGAAGCAGATGAGATAGAAAGAAAATAGCATGAAATAAAACTTTACTAAGCAGCCAAATGATAAAGAAGAAGAAGAAAGTACCAGCTCCGCATGAAGACCTCATCATGACACAACAAAAATAGAGGAGCTACAGATCCTCCACCTTCTTCGGAATTCCTAATGAGGAACTTGCATATGGGCCCAGGACCGTACAATCTTTCAACTTGACCGTTCTCTTTGGTGCACAAAGAGCATTTGACAATATCATAGCTTGCTAAAAGACGCAACATACGGTCCAGTAGTATTGGTGCATCTGGATTCTTGGCCGAAATTCGTGCTGCAATCTCGGACGGTGAGAGGAACGAGCCATCGGTGGTGTTTGTGGAAATGATGTCTATGACGTTAAGCTCCAAAGCGGATTTTAGTACCATTGGAAGAGTTACATTTGCTAGTCGGATGGCTATCTTCCCTGTTTCTTCTTCTTGTTTTTGTTGATTTAGCTCCATCGTAACTAGTGTTCAGTTGGGTTGCTCACAACTGGTCACTTGTGTAGGGTGGTGGTCAATACTGGACATTGGCAGTACTCAACCTTCTTAATTTATAGTACAGTTTTTTTAACCAAAAAAAAAAAAAAAACCTAAAAGGTAAACAATCAAAACAATTTTTTTTTATAAAAGTATTTAGTTTTTTTTTAAAAAAAATTATGGGTTAGTTAGACATGCTTCTTATGGAGTGCCTCGTTAGGTGGTGATACAATACAGCTCATAATGTGTGTAGATTAGGTATTAAATATTCTTTGTCTCTAACTCTTATTCTTATATTTCATTTGCTCAAAGTTTAAAATTGAAAAAAAAAGGATGAAATAAAAAGAAAAAATATTATTTTTATAAATATTTAGTTCATTGAAGGAATCAAAACTGATTCGTTTATTTATTTTTATAATATTAAAATTCATCACTAAATATAAATTTCTATACTATCATATACTCAACATAAGATGTACCATATATTATAGTTAAAAATGAAATTATTATATTATTTCTGTTTTTAATTATAATTTTTAATAAAGTTAAAATTTTCTTGCTATTATATTATTATTTAGTATTTTTATAATAATCCTCAAATTTATTACTTAAATAGTGATTTTAATGATAAATAACAATTTTCTAACTTAAAATATACTTTTTAAAAGTGAAAATATAATTTTAAATTTTAAAAATTAAAATTTATAAATATTTATATAATTTAATAGATAAATAAATTAATATTAAAAAATAAACCTTGAAATTTTTATTTTAAAAATATCTCTATATAAGAGTATGTTTATAATTTTAGAAGTATATATAATATGTTTATAACTTTAGAAGTATATATACTCAATAATTGACATCATATGTAGTCAATATAATTTATTGCCAATTGTATCTTCATTATCAAAAAAAAAAATTGACATTATAAGGAAACTGAATTTAATTTAATTTAGAATAAATAAATAAAAGTAATTAATAAAAATTATTTTATAAAATTTGCTAGCACTCATCTCTCTCTCTCTCTATATATATATATAATTAATGTCTCCTAACAGCGAAAAACAAATAAAAATAAATTATATGACTGTAGATTATTAATGTAAGGACCAATTAGAATATTTAAAGGCAGCAAAAATAAAAGATATTCCTTGATATGCGCATATCCTTCTAAAATATTTATTATTGTCAAATGGAAAGAGTATACGATTAACCAACAATTAATTTTTTAGCAAATACATATTGAAATTATGCAATATTAAAGCGTGCATACATAATTCGTTCATATTAAAATGAGTGATATATCACTAAACAAATAATTGCATCCATTTTTTTTTATTTATAATATGTAACTATTGCACATAATCCTATTGATTAGTCTGCATATAAATAATCTTATTTAATGAAAGTAGGTGTTGAATTTTTTGAAATTAGGAACTTGATTATACACGTGCACACATTGTTTATTGTATTTTATATTGTTAGCAAAACTATATACTTACTTACACATGCAATTTTAATTATAAAATTGAATTATTTAATAATAATTTTATAGATCATTACATAATTTGAATTTTGATAATTACTGCATCTGTTTCGACTTAATCTTTTAAAAGAAATCATGTTTGTCATTTTCTATTAATTTAATGGTCAAATAGTATAGAAAATGATGAAATGATTTTTTTGTATAATGAGATAAATAAGAAATATATTTTAATATAATATTAAAAAATAAAAAATAATTTAATTAAATAAATTAAATATAAAAAAATTTATAATAATTAATGTGATTGAATTGAAATAATGCAACTTTCAAGATCAACATGTTTTGAGCAGGAGACAATCATTACTTTCTTTAGCTGATAATGAGTTTCATTTTCATTTGATCGCCTTGAGCGAAGCAACCAGAAGCTATCCACCCATTTGCAGTTTGTCGACTTCCCACTGGTGTTGGTATAGTTCGATCATGTTTGGAATTTTTCCATACATTTTGGTGTCAAATTTAAAATTTTTTTCGAACAGTGTGAATAGCTTATATCATAAGTTAAAAAATTATTTATTTGTTGAAAAATAATACACCATACAATGAATTTTGTATAAAATTGGAATACCTAACTGAGACTCTACACATGCTTTCAAAAAAATAAAGGACTCTTCACGTGAAACCGACAAAAAGAGACAAAAATAAAATAAATGAGAGGTAGCATAGTGAGCATAGCCAGTGCCCCACCTCACTCAAATGCTGAATTTAAATTCACATATTATTTTAAAAAATATAAATCTCTTCTTGATATAATATAATTTAATATAAATATAAAGGTTTATTATTCTTTTGAAAATTTTCAATTATATTGATATAATTCTATAATTTACAATTCAATGATAAGCAAGTACATTCTAGTTAATAGTACAATATATTAAACATCAATTATTAAGTATTTTAAATTAATTTGATTGAAAGTAAAATAATAATAAAATTATCCATCAATCATATTAATATTTTCAAAAAATAAAAAAATCTCAAAAAAATCTACTCATTCCAATGAAAGAGAACCTTAACTTTCATAAAGGGAAATCTACTTTATCTACAAAAATAAAAAAATACAATAATTAAATATTTTTTGTATCTCTGAATTTTATTAGAATAATAAAATAAAAAATAAAATATTTTCTGTATCTCTGAATTTTATTAGAATAATAAAATAAAAAATCAAACTCACACAAATAATATAAAATAAAATAAAATTTGACTGATGTTGTAATATATCAAACTAACAAGTTATCACCCACTAATTAAAACTCAAAATTTTAATAGCTTTTCATAATTTTATAGATTACGCCCCATCCCGTGGGTCTCCACAATAATTTTATAGATGAAATAAAAACTTGATATGAGATAATAAAACAATTTGGGGTTTGTAGGCCTCCCAATGGTGTCGGTATGGTTAGGTCATGTGGACCATATCCAAAAATAATGCATTTTGGTGTCAAATTTGGAATTTTTTTCATACCATGCCGATAGTTGTTGTCATAAGTTAAAAAAATATTTATTTGCTGGAAAATAATACTCCATACGATGAATTTTGTATAAAACTAAGATACGTAACTGAGACTCTACACGTGAAACCACCGAAAGAAGAAAAATATAATAAAATAAAACAAATGAGTGGTACCACAGTGAGCATATAATGTTGGCGGAGAATCCCCACGAAGGCGAGAATAGGGAGAAAATTCTCTTCATTAAAAGGGTAGGGCGAGGGATAGGGGAAAGTCCCCCAGCCCGCCCGATTCTGTTGTCATTCCTAGGCATATCCATGAAATGGTATTGGCTTATCACTTGTCTAAAAAGTGTGCCTCAAGTTATTGCAAATAACACTGGAATTTATGAGGATTAAAACACATTATTTTATTTAGTGCACCTTGGCGGTTCGACTGTAATGAATGAGATGAAATAAAAACATGATATGAGATAATAAAACAATTTGGGGTTTGTAAACCTCCCAATGGGTCATGTGGTCCATATCACAAAATAATACATTTTGGCGTCATATTTGTAATTTTTTTCGTACCGTGTGGATAGCTGATGTCATAAGTTAAAGAAATATTTATTTGCTAGAAAATAATACACCATACAATGAATTTTGTATAAAATTGGGATACATAACTGAGACTCTACACATGAAACTGGCAAAAGAAGACAAAAATAATATAAAAATAAAATAAATGAGAGGTACCACAGTGAGTATACAGTGTTGGTAGAGAATCCCCACAAAGGCAGGAATAGGAAGAAAATTATATTCAATAAAAAGGCAGGGCAAGGGGTGGGGGACAGTCCCCTACCCTGCCCTATTTCGTTGTCATTCCTAGGCATATCCATGAAATGGTATTGGCTTATTACTTGTCTAAAAAGTGTGCCTCAAGTTATTTCAGATAACACTGAAATTTATGAGGATTAGAATACGTTGTTTTATTTAGTGTATCTTGACGATCCAACAGTAATGAATGGGATGAAATAAAAACTTGATATGAGATAATAAAACAATTTGTGAATTGTAGACCTCCCAATGGTGTTGGTATGGTTATGTCATGTGGACCATATCACAAAATAATACATTTTGGTGTCAGATTTTGAATTTTTTTCGCACCATGTGGATAGTCGATGTCATAAGTTAAAAATATATATATATTTGCTGAAAAATAATGTACCATACAATGAATTTTGTATAAAATTGAGGTACATAACTGAGACTCTACACGTGAAACTTGTGAAAGAAGACAAAAATATAATAAAATAAAATAAATGAGTGGTACCACAGTGAGCATATAGTGTTGGCAGAGGTTACCCACTAAGGCGGGAATAGGAAAAAGATTCTCTTCATTAAAAGGGCGGGGCAAGAGATGGGGGACAGTCCCCCGCCCCGCCCCATTCTGTTGTCATTCTTAGGCATATCTATGAAATGGTATTTGCTTGTTACTTGTTTAAAAAGTGTGCCTCAATTATAGATAACACTGGAATTTATGAGGATTAGAACACATTGTTTTATTTAGTGTACTTTGGCAGTCCGACTATAATGAATGGGATGAAATAAAAATTTGATATGAGATAATAAAACAATTTAGGGTTTGTAAACCTCCCAATGGTGTCATATGGCTAGGTCATGTGGACCATATCACAAAACAATACATTTTGGTGTCAGGTTTGGAATTTTTTTTCATACCATGCAGATAGTTGTTGTCATGAGTTAAAAAAATATTTATTTGCTAGAAAATAATACAGTGTTAGCAAAGAATCCCCACAGAGGTAGAATAGGGGGAAATTTGTCTTCATTAAAAGGGTGGGGGGAGGGATGGAGGACAGTCCAACCCCCGGGGGGGGGGGGGGGGGGGGGGGGGGGGGGGGGGGGGGGGGGGGGGGGGGGGGGGGGGGGGGGGGGGGGGGGGGGGGGGGGGGGGGGGGGGGGGGGGGGGGGGGGG
>CATIWR010567570.1:0-13748 GCA_949677035.1 Omphalea diandra | reverse complement strand
TTTTTTTTACAAAAAAAACAAATAAAAAAAATATTTTGATACAGACTCAAAATATATCTTATAGATAATACACTTATATATATATATATATATATATATATATATATATATATATATATATATATATATATATATATATATATTCAAACAAAATTCAATTCTAGAATATAAAGAGAGTACAAATTTTAAAAATAATGAGCCTTATAGATTTCTACACAAATTGCAAAGCAGACGTAATAACTCAACCACCATCAAAGATAGGGCTTGCCATAGGAACCACCTATATTGCCATGGTAAAAATTTAGTCATTTGTAAAATTCAAAAATTTAAAGTTGATGCAAATTAATAATTCATAAGCAGTGAAAATTGTATTAAATAATTAGTTAAATAATGAATTGATCGTTAATAAAGCCAATATGTGATATTGCTAGGTTCCTTTCAGGATACACAATATAATAATGAAACCATTAAAAACAGAACATATATACAATGATAGTCCTGAAGGTTTAAATAAAGCCTAACTTTCTATACTCCTTAGCATATAAGGACATTTGAAACACAAAGCTAATTTAGAATCCATTTACTAGTGATACAACTTTCATAAAATCAATACCTAAGTCAAATAAAGTCTTCCTTCCATATTATGAAAGTCGAAAGAATGCAGTTTGCCTAGTTTTACTTCAATCATAATCAATTGCAGACCTTTACCTATTAGTTTCAAACTCACTTTGCTATATACTCTCAAGTTTATTTCTATGCAACTAGTTGAAGCTAAGATTTCTTAGGTAGCATTAGAAACATAGACACATTTTTAGAAATGAAATATTAGAATTAGACGGCTTAAGAATAAAATTATAAAATAGGCAAAACTAACAAAATATGACTTAATTTATAACCAAAAAGACAAAAATTGGAAAATAATGAAAATAGAGAAAAAGCAATATAGAAATGATAAAAAGTAGTAGAAATAACATCACAAGAGCTTTGTTTCATCAAATGATCCATTAATGACAAACATATAATTGCTAAGGAAGGAAGTAGAGAGATTAAAACAATACATCTGATCTTCATAAGAACTTATATTAATTATGATTATTCTTATAAATAACCATGAAAAATTTTCATACATACCAACATTTGAGGTATAAATTTACACAAATTCAAAGTAGAAATATGCAAATCTCAGCCAATAATAGTGAACAAGGTCGCTCATAAAATTCATTAATAAAGGAAAACATATATAAAATAAAAAACAACTGAGGTATAAAGTTAACAATCCAAACAAAACTCAACGATGCCTATTACAAAATATATTATACGAAATTACCAACTAGGGTGGAAGAAAGAGCTAATTTACCATTGTAAGAAGTCAAAAATTGATGAAGCTTAACAGGTCCATGTATGAAGGAACAATTTTGACGTGCCCTTTTAATATAATACACATATTACTTGGTTTTGATGAGCTTTCATTATTTAACCATTTTCTAAAATTTAACATAACTATGAGAAAATATTTTTAAGATTACTAGATTACTTGATAGCCTTTTGTCCAAATGAAAATAGAATGAATTCTAGCACATTAAAATAGCCATAGGTAGTTGTAGGTTAAAGAAAATGGAAAGCAAAAAAGCAAAAAATTTTAAAAATATAGCAAAGTGAGCAAATCTTTATTATTCGCAGTAGAGAAAGAGAAATGAGGAGATATGACTAAAGTATGGTAAACCCTAAAACAAAAACCACTTCATCCCTTGTGTAAAGCCAAATTTACTCCCACCAATTTTTTCTTTTCGACATTATTATTTTCTCCATTAATTTCCATAAAATTGTCAACTGAACATGCAAATTAGGTCTAAATCCACACATAACTTAAACACTATAATAATCACATCATCTTAAACATTATAATAATCACATCATTAACAAACTAACTAATTAGGTGTATCATCATAATTATGTTATCAAAATTAAAGGTGATAAAGGGACTAGTAGGCACCATGAAGGGCGAATCTGTTGCCCTAAAGCTTTAAGAAATGTTCTCTCAGTTCGAGATTGCTTGTACACCCTTCATTTACAACCTACTATTGGGCACCATCATTGGTGGTTATGCTCACAACCATATTCCTAAACCTAAAACATCTTCACTGCCTAGGTAGCAAAATGAAGTTTGCAAGTTAACAAGATGTGTCAAATTAAAACCTAAGCAAAATAATGGAATCATTTGTTCCCGTTTAAGAAGAAGAAAGAAGTTTATGTTCATTTTTTTAGGTTAGATGGAGAGGAAGAGGATTTCTGAAAAAAGGAAAATGATGTTGATTTGGGGGTTACCGTAAAAAATTGAAAGTGGTTCATTTAAAGTTTAGGTTAATATAATTTAAAGGTCAAAATGGGTCATTTTTTTAATTTATTCCTTCCCATTAATTAGAATAGGATTAGTAAATGAAAAAGCTTTTTTTTTTCTTATTTTTAAATTTTTAAGAATAAAAATAATATTGTAAAAGACAATTTATTTTAATTTGAGAAATGAGCTTATTTTCTCATTTTTTCAAATAAATAAAATATTATCTAAGAAGGTGATATAAAACAAAAAAGGAAAAAGAGAACTTAAAAATTAGTTTGACTTATTTTAGTTAAGGGCTTTATAATTTTATTTTTTATTTTTATATAATTTTAGTAAAAAATTAGTAATTTACTTTTTTAATTTATTATGATAAAATTATTTTGTAATAATATCCTAAGTGATGCAATATAGTGACAAAATGTAATATAATGACAAAATTATTTTATCATTATATAAAATTTATTGGTGCTAAAAAATTAGTGCTAAAATTTTGTGACAAAATCTCATGATAAAAATACTTTGTCATTGTATACCTTCTACCTTAGTTTGTTGTGATAAAAATTTTTGATGTAATAAATTTTTATGACAAGTTCATCTAATATTGGTAATAATAATGATAATTTTTAATTTTGTCATAATAAAGTCACATATTATGACAAAAATAATTTTGTCAGTTAAATTTTTGTCATAATATAACACAAACAAACACACATATATATATGTGTGTGTACAAGGTGCTCAAGTAATATAATAATAAATAAAGATCATTCTTTCGAAGATAGATTGCACAATTACTAAAAAATTCAAATTAAGAGAAAATGGATAATATTTTAGTAAAGAACTTAAATAATAAATGAAATTAACTATAGAAATTCCTATATGGTATGTTTTCTAGAGATTTTGGGGTTCACCATGATACATACCTACAAATACATCAATTAGGTTTGATTTTGATTGTGAATGGATTTTTCTTAAAGATAGATTTTTCTAATCCTCTCAATACCCTCTCTCAAGCAATATTGAGTATAATCCTAATGAGATTGTGCCTACTCTATTGGCCATAAAATTTAAAAGAAATTAATTAAGTTTCATGAACAATCTTTGAGAATCTTAAAAATATAAAACCTACTTTTATGGTCTCAACCCCTAAGTTGAATATATCATAGACTAATCCTTTGTCACTTTATCATTTAGAGTCTCAAACATGCATATGTTTGGCCTTCATATATGCAAGATAATTAAGCATAAACATACTAAGTCATCATCCAAAAATAATCTAAACCAAAATCTAATTTGTATATTCTTAAGAGAGTACTAAATTTCACCCTAATTCCTCAAATTAAGAATTTGGCTATACATCAACAAAGAAGAAAAGAAATTATAGTTAGGTTTCATAAAATTCAAAATAGAAAAGTTATATGAAGAAAAGAATCCTTCTATTCCAATTAAATGAAAACCTAAGTGGAAGAAATTTTTCCAAGCAAGCTCTACTTCAAATCTTCAATGAATCTTTCTTGGATCTTAAAAAACTTAATGAAAAAAAGCTTTGGGTCTTTTCCTCTTTCTTTTAAAATTTACTCTTCACCAAATGGGTCTCTCTCAATTATGTGTGTGTGTGTGTGTGTATAGTAGATTCTTCCTTGAAAAAATTTGGAAATCTTTAAAAATTTGCTACAAGTTGATTGCATGGCCTAGGGTATAGGTCATGCATGATGCTTTCAAGTATATGATAATGTCACTTAATGAATATCACATCACCTGAATCATAACTTAAGATGCGAGTTGTATAATTATTTGAAAAGCCATCCTATAGAATTATTGCGTAGTCATTTTTTGGGAAGTTGTCCATGGCTTGAATAATAGTTTGGTATCCAAACCATGTAATCCTAAAAAAAAAAATTTAGTTTTTTTTATCCCTATGTATAAAACATAAAATTATAGCAAGTTTAACTATTTACAAGATAAATTGCTATGAAGAATAAAAAATGCTCCTAATTTATATTAATATAAGAAAGTAAACATTACACATATCATTCTCCTCTAATTCTTCAACTAGTGGAGTAGGTTAAAAATTCTTCACTAGTTGAGTTGGTTGGTAGCCTCATTAATGAGCTCATACATTATAACATTTTCATCAAACATATGACACATATTCCATAAAAAAAATCACTTAGTTGATCAGGTTCCCATTTATCTTTCATATCTTATGGTGTCGCCATTTCCAACTCTTTATTTAATACTATGTGTAGTTAGTTCCTTGGGCTTTAGAATACTCCACCAAACATAACTTTGGTGAAAATCAAGCTTTACCTGTAGAATGTTAATGTGTGGATATTATCTATCTTTGAAAATCCTTGCAGCTATAGATGCAAAGTCATTCATAAGTCGCCAAAACTATTTCTCAATCATGACTAAGTTAAACATTCCCAAATCATAAAAACCAAGACCATAACTTCTCTTAAATATTGACATTTGATCTCATCAAACCTAATGTGTCTATCTCTTATGATTTGTATGTCCCTACCAAAACTAAACCATCATAATCTCTAAATCTTTACATTTCATCATAACAAGAATGAAACATGACATGGTATATACAAGTATTGCCTGGCTTACTAATTTGAGTAGAACCTCTTTGTCTACTTTAAACAATCAACTCTTTTTCTAATTTTTAAGTTTACCCCAACTTTGATCTTAGATAAATTTGAAAACCTATTTCTTATATCAATTGATAACTACTAGTAGACCCAAGTATTTGGACTAAACTTCCACTAATTTTACTTCAATCTGATCACAAATCAAATTAATTATCTCTATTAGCACGTTTTGACTAGTATAAAGTTTAAAATTTTTTAGATTGATCTTTTAGGTAAAGGAATGCTCATACTATTACAAGGTGTTATATAAAACCCTCACGGATTCTAGCTCTTGTGAAAATAATACTATCATCAGTAAATAAAAGATGGAAAATGGATAAAGCATTTCTGTCTACCTTGACTTCATGTATCACTGTTTTTTACTTTGTAGCTTTTAACATAAAAGAGAGATCCTCTACACATAACATAAATAGGTATAATGATAAACGATCACCTTGTCGAATCCCTCTAGGTGGATAAATAGTCTCCTATAGGCAATCATTAATCAACAAAGCATATGAAACAAAAGTTACACATCTTATGACTAGATCAACCCAAATAGGAGAAAAACCCATAGTGGTCATAATTTTTTCTCTAAAAAATCCACTTCACCCTATCATAGGCTTTTTTTTTATATCAAGTTTGATACCTCTCCTACCTTTTGCAATTCTCTTCATAACATGAAAAATTTCAAAAGTGATGAGTGCATTACCAGTAATAAGGCAATCATAAAGAAAAACTCTATGGGTTTCATCTATTACTCAAGGAAGGATAGGTTTAAGCATATTAGCTATAGCTTTATAATAATCTTAAAAATAACATTACATAAGTTGACAAACCTAAAATCTTTTATATACTTTGGTTTTTTAGTATCAAGGATAAGGGTGACAAGGGTATGATTTAGAGGCTTAGAATCATAACCACGGTTCAAGAATAGTAGACACAACATCATTACCAATAATATACCAATATATATATATATATATATATATATATATATATATATATATATATATATAAGAAATCAAATATACCGTTAGGGCCATATACCTTCTTAGTATGCATTTGATGGAAGGCTTCAATAATGTCCTTATTCGAGAAACGCCTACTCAATTGTTCTACCATTTTATTATTAATATGGTTACGCACTGAACCTAATACCATAATAAAACCACTAGGATTCAAGGTTATGAATAAATCTTTAAAGTATTAATCATCATTCTGCAATCATCCCTATAAACCCAAATACTGGCCTTATTTTTAAGTCTTTTAATAGAATTTCTAGCTCTTTGACTAGATGCCTTTACATGAAAGAATTTAGTATTTTTATCCATACATAGATCCACAAAATTCTATATCATTAAAGTACATATGAAAGACAATTTAACTCAAGTTCAATCTAGTGCATTTGTTCAATAATTGATTTTGATTGAGTCTGACGCTGAAGATTACAAAGTTGATCCTTTTGAAACTCGTTATATGCCTAAAAGTAGATTTATTCCAAGCTCCTTAAGTTTCTCCTACAAGCATTCAATTTCTCCTTAACCTTTGAAGCACCGGAATGTCTAAATCATTCTTGTCTCACTATGGTTTCACAGTCCTCATATGACAACCAAATGTTCTTAAACTAATAAATGTAGTTATTTTTGGAAACCCATCACCCAAACATAGTAAAATCGGACAATGGTCATATTTTCACCACAATAAATATTTGATCATTTTATTTGAAAATAAAATTCATAGTTGCATCATTAGCCATAAACTTGTCCAACCGCTCTTGAATATTATTTTTATATGCTTGCCCATTTGACCAAGTGTAGCAAGAATGGTAATACTAAATCAATTAAACCAATTGAATCCAAGGCATTCTGGAAATAACACATTGTTAAAAATCCTCAAGGAACCCCTTCTAGCTTTTTATAGGATGGAGAATCTCATTGAAATCCACCTCTCCCCCCCCCCTAAAACAAATCCAAAACTCCTAATAAGCATGATCAATTGAAAGAATAAATCTCAGGTTTAGACTTTATTACCAATCTTATATCATCCGTATATACTCATAAGTGCAATTATTTACCTATACTTATATTAGCAACATATAATGTGATGGAGAGAAAAAAAATTAAGAGTGACAACGATTGTATTTTTCCAAAATAGAACCACTACTTCAAGCTCTACTTATACCCGCATAATCTACACAAAACATACTTTCCAATTTAATTTGTCTTTGAATCTTTTTTGCCTTAAGATTTTTAAGTCTAGTTTATATCAAGAAGACTGGACTGGGAGCTTCAAGCTGTAAAAAATGGTAAAAAAATGTTAATTGCTTGTGGTTTCCAAGCACATTTCTAGCTTAGAGCTTACATGAAAGTATGTTAGAGAAAGTTAAAGGATGAAATGTAAATAGAGATTGGCAAGTTAACCTCGTTTATGAATTTTTTTTTTTTGATGTAAATGAGAGTAAATAAAAATTAAAAGTTTATATTCATTTACTTTTAAATATCTATTTTTTACCCAAATCGGATGTTAAATGATGAAACAAAAAGATTTTAAATAGTTTACATGCATTAACCTTCTATAAGAAACATTTTCAAACAAAATGAAGTTGATTAACTTTATTTGCATTCCATTCTATACCTTTTCATCATTCTCTTTAACTTTCCATTTCACTCTAAAAGACTTCTATTGCATGAAAAGTTTTTTATAGTGGAAAGGAAAGTTAAAAAAAAATGATGAAAAAATATGAAATGAAATGTAAATAAAGTTAATTAGCTTCACTTTGTTTGAAAATTTTCTTAAAAGAGGTTAATGGATGTAAACTACTTAAAATCTTTCAATTTCATCCTTTTAAGTGCTTATTTGGGTTAAGAAAATATGTATTTAGAAGTAAATGAATATAAATTTTTAATTTTCATTTACTCTCATTCACATCATAAAAAAAAAAAAAAAAAACTTACAAATGGAATTAACTCATTAACTTTCATTTACATTTCATTCTTGCAAGTCCTTAAGCAATCAATATTTTTTTTTTTTAAAATAATCAAGTTGACAATGAGAAAGAAGAATTCTTTTTTTTTTTTTTTCCCTATCTAGATTAGTAATTTTGATGCACCTGATATGGAGTGGAGTGGTAGCCACCAATAAAGAACATCTCAAAGCTTTTTAATATAAAAAAAAATGATTTTATACAATTAAAAAATGATTTAGTTAAATACAAGTTTTTTAAAATTGAGCCAAAGATCGAATCAGTCAACTCACTGATTTTTTATTCGATTGGTTCTGTTTAATAACATTTTTTTAAATTTTTTGAAAATATATATAAATAATACTTTAAAAAATATTAAAAAATTAGAAAAAAATATATAATATGATAAAATATTGTGAATTATTTTTTAAAACTTAAATTTTGAGTAAAATAGTATAATTTGTTAACAAATTTAAATTTTTTCACAAAATAATATAATTTTAAATTGAATCTCTTTGATTCGATTCTAATTTTGAACAGTTTTTTTAGATTTGATTTATTTTTTTTGTTTTAACCTGACTTTTAGGAGATGATTTTAATATTGAATCTAATTAAATTATTAATTAATTCTTGATTTAATCGACCTGACGGATCAATCCAGTCCGATTCTGAAAGCATTGGTTAAAAACTATAAATCATGACCACGTATAGTAATTAACTATTTATTTTTGATAAATTTGTGTACCACTCTTTTATATTTGACTTTAAAATAATAATAATAATAATAAAAGACAGACAAAATCGTTTCGTTTAAGTTCATTTTAAATTGGGTTGGTCTTAATAACGAAAACAAACAAACCCTCGTTTCGTCCATCTTCTTCCCCTTCATTTTAATCCAAATTTCCCCATTTCCCAATCAAACGCTTTATATTATTATCATTATTATACTACCAATCCAAACACTCGCCGATATTTCAAACGCGACCGACACCACGACGACGAGGACTGGTTGTTGAAGGAATCGCAGAGTTGAATCGGAGGAGATCTGAGCCAGTCAAACAAAGAGAAGAAATCAATCTGATGCAGTAATGGGCGCTGCGGGGTCGAAACTAGAGAAAGCTCTGGGCGACCAGTTTCCGGAAGGCGAACGATATTTTGGCCTCGAGAATTTTGGCAACACATGCTATTGTAACAGCGTCTTGCAGGTCTCACTCCCTTTTCCTTTTCCTTTTCCTTTTCTATTAATTAATTAATTATTTTTTTTGCTTTATCAGATCATTTTTTTTGTTTGATTATCAAATGTTCGATTGGTTTCAACTTCTTGCCTAACTTATTTCATTTTTGAGGGTTTGTAGTTTAGGATTTTGGGTTGTTTATTATTATAATGTTCGATTGATTTCAACTTCTTGCCTAAATTATTTGGTTTTGAAGGGTTTGTAGTTCAGGATTTTGGGTTGTTTATTATTACTTGAATTAGTATTCGATTAAGTCAGGTTTACTGTACAAGTCATTAATGATTGCTGATTCTTGTGAGCGGCACGGGTACTTTTTGTTTTTTTCTTTGGGGGGGAGGGGGGGCGTAAATCGAGGTTTGAAGCCCTAACTACTTGGCCACCAGGCCATTAACTTAATGGTTAATTTTTGGAAGTAGTTTATTTTCATAAGACTAATTGAGGAGATAGACTAATTGAATTCTCTGTTGAGTGAGGTGTTTAATTTTTGCTAGTGGATATAGCTATAGAGATGTGTTGTGTTTGTGTTTTCATCATAGTATAGGTACTTTCTGGTACGTTTTCCATGTGCATTTCTTTAAATTTTTCTTACTTTAGGGATATAGTGGTCTCATGCTTCTCTCAAATGTCTATTGAAACCATATACATTTTCCATTACCAGCGCCAACATATTGTATTCATTAAGATATGTGTCAATTTAGTGGAAAGAGTCTTTCAATCTGATTTTAAGTCACTGAATTTATTCACCATGAATTGAAAGAGGATTTTTTCTCAACTACATTATTGTTACCTAATGGTACATCATCAACAAGTCTTACTTTTGTTGGTTACTTTACTATGCAGGCACTTTATTTTTGTGTACCATTTCGAGAACAATTACTAGAATATTATGCAAATAATAAAAATGCTGGGGATGCTGAAGAGAATCTCTTGACGTGCTTGGCTGACTTATTTACTCAGGTATAACTTCATGGTTTACTAAGTGTCTGATCAACTGAGGTTCATTGTGAAGTTCATTTCATTTTTACTTTTTGAAATGCTCGTAACTTTTTTTTTCAGGTTTCTATAAGTTCTTGTGATATATGATTATGCTGCAATATGGTTATATGTACAGCTATTATTTTTATTCTTTCTAAATATTTAATGTGTTAATTCATATGTTTCCCCCTATTTCTCGACATGCTTTTATTTATTAATTTTATTCTTATTTTTTTTCTAATTTATTGGGTGGTTGTTGTCAAAGATAGGTTAGGGATTGTACTCATATTAGGCGTAATTCCCATGAGAATGTGGAGACTGGGATGCTAGTTTTTCCTTTAAATCGTTTTAGCTAGAAACCCTTTTTCTATGCTTCATACTTGTGCAGAAAAAGAGGGAAATACACATTATGGACTTCCATTTTAATGCATTACTCCTAACTGAGTGGTATTTAACCATCATTCTATATGCTTCTCTGAAGTTTCATCATTTGCAATAAATAGAGTCAGATAAGTAATAATTATCCAGATTTTTCCTTCTTTTTTAGATTTATGTCCACTTAGCATTAACATAAATGTTGTCCTCTTAAGACATTGAACAAGCAAGTGCAAGATGTTTGTGAAAATTTTCTAAGTCGGTACATCCTTGAGATATACTGTTGGACTTTTGTGTTCTTAAATTTCAGCTGCATTTCAAACGCGCATTCTAAATTATGGAGCTTCAATATTCCCCTTGATTTTTTCTCTAATATTTTGAAAAAGAAACTCCTTGCTGCAATTTTTTTTTTTTTTTTAATTCACATGTTTTGTGCTGTGCCCCTTATGCACTCTTTACTGACTCGCTGGACAAAGGGGCAAAAAATTGTTGTGTGTCTCAGAGCACATATGAGCGGTTATTTGTTTACTGTTTTACTTATGGTGTTCTTGTATGTAGATAAGTTCACAGAAAAAGAAAACTGGTGTAATTGCTCCAAAGCGTTTTGTACAGAGATTGAAAAAACAAAATGAGCTTTTCCGCAGCTATATGCACCAGGTATATGTTCATTTGTAACTGATAGAGTTATTTATTTATTTATTTTTTTTGCATGCTACATTAATAAAACTTCACAGATGATAACTATTTATCTATCTATTTTTCATGCAGGATGCTCATGAATTTTTGAATTTTCTACTTAATGAACTTGTTGACATACTGGAGAAGGAGGCACAAGCTGCAAAAAGTGATGCAGAAACTTCATCCCCACCTGAAAGGATTGCAAATGGTCCAAAGAATGCTCAGGCAAATGGTGTTACGAAGGAGCCTTTGGTGACCTGGGTTCACAAAAATTTTCAGGTGACTTTTCTCAGCCAATTGATAATAGTTTTCTTGTGTAAATTATTTGTATAGTTAATTAAATGCTTCAATATTGTAATGATGCTTCATCCACAACACATTTGTTCCTTGGTTTTATTATTTCCTCGCACCACTCCAGCTCCCTATCCCCTCTCCAACCAGCTAAAAAAGAAAAAGCATCTGATGATTTCTTATGAATACTTGGATCAGGGAATTCTTACAAACGAGACAAGGTGCCTGCAGTGTGAGACTGTTACAGCAAGAGATGAAACCTTTTTTGACTTGAGCCTTGATATTGAACAGAACAGTTCAATAACAAGCTGTTTGAAAAACTTTAGTTCTACTGAGACTTTGAATGCCGAGGATAAGTTTTTCTGTGACAAGTGCTGCAGGTGGGTTTATTTTTTTTTCTTTTTTTTTTTTTTCATTTGGTATTTGGCTTTTATTTGTGTGTTGTTAGTTCTTTGTTATTTTTATAAATTAACCTTGTGGTATTGTTTTGTAGCAGTTTGCACAATGCAGTCTATTCAGAGTTTTGTCTGTTGTTTCTTTAGCTTGAAAATTTTTAAATTCTTTGAAGGAACTTGCATAAGAGATACTTTTGAGTGTGTTATTTGGTTCGTTTTCTGACTGGTTTGCACAGAATGATTTTTTTAAAAGCAAATAAGTAAAATAAAATCAAAATAAAGATTGAATTGCTGGATGTCATTCCAGGAGCAGTTGCAGTTCACCAGATCTCGTTTCTAGTTCCTTTAAACAAAAAAAATTGAAGGCAAGAGGTGTTGGGACTATTCCAGCTAAATATTTACTAGCATGAAGCCTGGGCATCTGGGGGATTAGCTGTCAGGAGTTCCTATAATCCTGTCGTACCAATCATCATTAGTGATGCTGGGTACGTGAGAAGTACCTTATACTGTTAATCTAATTAGACGTCTGTACATAATGGCTAGGGACATGGATTACAAACCAGATAGGTTTTAGATGACCAACAACTCTCATGTTTGTGTTTTGTAGACAAGACTAAAATAAATTCAGTGTACATGCGTCACAGCCTTCAATTTGACACTAGTAAATAATGGCACCTTCTATCTTGTCATGTTCTACATAGCACTTGTTTTAGTTGGTCGTACTAGGTATTTTGAATGTTTGGATTTATAATGAGACTGATATTTCTAAGATGTTGGAGCATGCAAGTGACTTAACATATCATGTTCAGTAACCAGGTCATTAATCTTTTGGTTTCACTTGCAGTTTGCAAGAAGCCCAGAAGAGGATGAAGATAAAGAAACCCCCTCACATTTTGGTCATCCATCTGAAGAGGTTCAAATACATTGAGCAATTGGGTAGGTACAAGAAGCTGTCTTATCGAGTTGTCTTCCCACTTGAGTTAAAGCTGAGTAACACAATGGAAGATTCAGATATCGAATACTCACTATTTGCAGTAGTTGTTCATGTTGGAAGTGGGCCTAATCATGGACACTATGTGAGCCTTGTGAAAAGCCACAATCACTGGCTATTTTTTGACGACGAAAATGTGGAGATGATTGATGAGTCTGCTGTGCAGACATTTTTTGGGTCGGCGCAGGAATATTCAAGTAATACAGATCATGGGTACATCTTGTTTTACGAGAGCCTTGGTGCTAGTAGCAAGAGTTGAGAAGAGGGAGCATTATTTTTTCAAGTAGGTATTTTGATCATTTAGACTGGACTCATCATTTCCTTAATTTTCTGTTATTATTGTTTTTCTTTTACCTTTTGACCTTCAACCACTTGGAAGCGCTCTCAAATTTCAATGTTTGAGACGATGGTATGGGTTGTGAAAAATGTATACTTGCGTTGTTTCCATGTACAGTGGATGGTGGAAGCACAGCTTTTTTTTTTTTTTTTTTTTTTCCTTTTTAAGAATAAGAAGAAAGATCACTGTATATGGTGTGAGAGAAATTCAGACACTGTATTCTTCATGGTTGAGAATGTTTGATCAACACTAGAAATGCGATCCAATAGGAGCTGCCTCTTATTACTGACTTCTCTCTTGAATCTTTTTAGATTTTTTAAGTAATGAGATTTGGTCATGTCTACTTGTTTTGATGTCTTAACAAATGCTTCTTGTACACAATGTGACTTAGTTCAGTTTTTTTTTTTTTTTTGGTTTTGGGGGGGGGGGGGGGGGGGGGGGGGGGGGGGGGGGGCGCCCCCATCCCCGCCCCGCCCCGTGGCCCCGCCCCCGTTTGGTATGGGGGGGTAAAATCCCCCCGGCCCCCGCCCCC
>CATIWR010567547.1:0-22513 GCA_949677035.1 Omphalea diandra | reverse complement strand
TTGTAATGTGCTTAATTTTGTAAATTCTTTATTGAGTGAGTCCTTAAATAGTGCTAGAGTTTTTAGAACTTGATTTGTTACGATTTTGAAACCACATTATTGAATACAAGCATAAAAATGATTAAGACAATTTAGGATTAGTCATTTGTTCCTTTTTCTTTCTTCATCCACTATTTTATCCATTTAGTGAGCCTCATTAAGCCTTCAAGAACCCTATTTTTTTTTATAATTCCATGTTTAGCTAGCCAATAAAGCCTAGCCCCTTAAAATATTAAATTGATCATGTTTGATTTGATTTCGGATTTGGTTTTTACAATCACAAGGGGTTGTTTCATGAAATTAGTAGGAACTCTTAAGTGTGGGGTTGAGTGTTTTATTCTTTGAGGTGGGAATGAGAGAATGTTATTTGATTTTTGAATTATTACCTTATGTAATTTTATAATAACTCTTTTTTTTTTCTTCCTCTCAAAAAGAAAAGAAAAAAAGAAGTAAAAAAATATAAAATAAAATAAAGAAAAAAAAGAAGTTCAAAGAAAAAGAGGAAGAAGATGATGTATTTCTTTATTAAGGCAGTTCAATTCTATTTTGTAAAAAATATCAAGTAAGAGCCTAAAATTTTTATTGTTTTTAAGGTCCATGAGAGTGAGACTATGTTTTGGGCATGAGATTTGTTTTTTATTGAGATGTCATGTGAGTTTCATTTGAGAGAGTATTTAGTAAGTATGATCAATTACTTTGTAGTCCATTAGCCTAAAAACACCTACCCTCTACCAAAGCCCCATTACAACTAGAAGAAATATCTTTTGATTTGTGCTAGTATTTGAATTTAATTAGTGGAAATGTGATTTATTCTCAAGTTTATAGTAGACATGTAGGCTATTTGTTGGACGATGACAGTATACACTAACCTTTAAACACTTGAAATGAGGGGTACGTTATGCGAAACTTGATAAATGATTTTTTTTAGGATTTGTGAATGAATAATTTTTGATGAATTTGATTTAGGGATAGTTATAATTAAATAAGTATATTAGAACACAATTTTTGCAAGTTTGATAATTGATGAATTTTTGACATAGCTCGATTAATTTGATTTGTTATGATGCCGATGAGAGAGATGAAATATATTTATGAGTCAATTGTGTTAGTTTTTATGTGTTTTATGCTTAATATTTTTCTTGTTTTGTTTTGACCTTTTTGTTCGCGTCTTTTTCCGTTAGTTTAGTATTTTTGCTTGGGGACAAATAAAATGTTAAGTGTGAGAGAATTTGATAGTTCTTTATTTTTAAATATTTTTAGGGCTAGTTTTATTATTAATTAAGTTTAATTTGAAAAACAATACTAGATAATGTCTCACTTTTGCCTTTTATTTTATAATTTTATAAAAAATCCTGAAAATTGGAGCTTATTGATGAATTATGAGAATTTTCTGGGTGAAATTGTGCAGTTTCAGAAGTTCAAAGACCAAATAAAACTTCGACTATTCAGGGACCAGTTTTGATATTTTTCAGACAGAGTTTGAGTCCAATTTCCATTCAAATTAGGAAGAGTCTGAGAGTCCATGCAATTGTGAGAAACTTCATCGGCTCCTATTCACAAGAGAGAAAACTTGGTTTGCTATGATTCCTAATTGGTGAAAGATGTTATTTTTCCTATTTTAAAAGGGAATAGGAGACTATAAATAGAGGAGAGATTATTATTATTATTATTATTTTTAGAGAGTTTTTGCTTTGTTTTATTTCTGGAGAAGAAGCTATCTATAAGAGAAAGATTATTGGTCAACTATCAAGTTTGAAGAAAAGAATACAAGAGTTTTATCATGAACACTTTCTATTTTATTTTCTCTTTATTTTGATGTTGGTAAGTAATTCAATTATAAACTAAATTAATTAGGCACTTGGGTATGATGAACTATAAGATGAGTTTTGAATTGTGATTTTTTAGATAAACAACCTTTCATTATTTTATGAAATTCAATTGTGTTTGTTTTTTATTTTCTTAAATTGATATATCCGGAATATTGATTCTTGTTTTAAATCTTTAAACTTAGATTGAGAAATTAAGTTATTGAATAGATTTAGCACAATTGAAAGGAGTTGCATGTACCCTTAGAGATAAAATAACATAAATCCTCCATATTAGGGTCAAATCTAATAGTGAAATTCAATGAACTATAATGCAATTTTAGAGATTTTAATTAGGAAGAGATTCTAATTAATCAACTTAGAATTAGATATTAATGATCTTGAGAAAGACTTTAACATACTAAAAGAATTTACACGGTTCTATAAACATTGAATTAGATTGTATTGTTGGAAAATCAATTTCTTAATAAGTCTTGGGAAGATTAAATACTTGAGTACTATTTGTTATATTGATCATTTTTTTTCCACTTTCTACTTCATATTTTCATTATTTTAGTTTGTTGAATTATTTTATTTTATTTTAATTAGTTAATTAATTCACTTAAAATTATCGGTTAAATAATAAAGAAAGAGCTAATACTAATACTTTTAGTTTTTGAGGGATCGACACTCGATACTTTTACGCTATACTATACTCGATCTATATATATTAGCCTCAGACCGTATCAATTAGTGAGAGACTATATTTTTTAATCAAAATTACTTATATTGAATTGAAATTTATAATCTTATTAATTAATACTAACTCATAAGTTAAGTTATGGGACATATATTGTGGTATGTTATGATTGAATTAAAAAATATTAGAGTTGTATTATTTATTATTATCATAATTAATTAATAAATTATATTAATTAATTTTTATTATAAAATATATTAATGAAATATATTTTAAAATTAGTACAATAAAAAAAATTTGTTGAAAAATTTTTACACAAATTTAAACAAATCTATGGGCAAATTTTTGTAATTTTAAATGATAAAAGACTTTCTTTTTCTTTCTCCCCATGAATGGAATATTAAAATTTGTGGGCCCAGGAGAATAGTAACTGTTTATAATCCATTCCTCTGCTTTTCCCCATTGTCACCAAACTTATAATCACTACCCTTTTTTCTTTTCTTAGTTTTTCTTTCCCTAGCTTTCAGTCCTTTCCAAATAAAGAGTTACTCATGATAAAAAAAAGTTCATTCTAACTCGAGTTTGAACTAGGGTTGGACTAAGTCAAACTCGGCCTAAATCATCGACTTGGTTTTTTGAGCCTGAAACGACTCGAAATCTCAGACTCGGCAATTTAATTCTCATTTTAGGGGCTTCGGACATTGAACCAGATCTAGCGGTTTAGGCTTGTTTCTAGCCAAACCAAAAAAGAAAAGGCCAAATTCAATAATATTGTTTAAATTTAATAATATTTTTGTTTCTTTTTAATAATGTTTTCTAAATTCAATCATTTTATTCAAATTTATTTTCACTTTAACATTTCAATATAATATACTTTTTATTTAGATATAATAATTAAAAAATCATGTAGATAAAAATTTTTTTATTTTTTTAAAAAATATTTTGTTCAAATAGGAATTAAACCGATCCTAAACTTTGAACCGCTTTAAACCATCCCTAAATAAGAATCGGCCTAAATCGTCCGACCAAAGGCCAGCTTAAGTCAAGATACCCCCTAACTAGAGCCACTAGTGCATGAACCAAAATCGGTGGTTGTGAACCATTCGACATGCCTGCAAATACTAAAATTTAATACTATTATTTCACTTTCTTATGAGAATTTAATAATCAAATGCACCTTTATACTGTGCATAATTTAAAAAAAAAAGATTGCAAAGAAAAGTTATTTTAAAAGAAGAAGAAGGAAAATTTTTTTACCTTATTCTGTTTGACAATTTAAAAATTAATTAGTAAAGAGAATAGAAGAAAATATTTTTATTTTATTTAGTTAGGAGAGAGAAAAAGGGGATTATAATTGTTAAAAGACAAAAAAAAAAAAGTAAATTCTTTGATTTATGATTAAGAAATATACTTTAAATTAAACATATAAAATTATTTTAGGAATTAGAATTTTCTTTTGCTTTAAAATATTACTTAAGATAAATATTGATTATTTAAAATCGTTAAGAATAAGATAAAGCTGATGGATGGGAATAACACATCAGAATGATGGCATGTGTTTATGGGTAACAACTGGAAGCAGGTTTAGGGGTCTGGGGCAATCATATATATATATATATATATATATATATATATATATATTAATAACATTAATATAATTACTAATATTATTATGTTATTATTAATATAATATATTATTATAATTAATATAATTAATAATATAATTATAAAAATAGAATTATAAAATATAACAATTATAAATATAAAATATAACAAATAATATAATTTAAATATAAAATATAATTAATATAAAAAATAAATAAAATTAATATTAAACCGAGGCCATTGAAAATTTCCATGGGCAGTGGCAACAAGCCACAACAACCATCAACACGGCAAAAAAGAGAAACCAATGAGATGAGGTTTCACAATCTGGGTGGACATCTATAGAACCCTAGCAAACTAATCATTCCCCCCACTATACACGCCTGATCTCCTCAACCCACTCATGGCAATCATATTCCAGCCAGTCTCCCGTTCCCGCACATGATCAAACCCTTTGAAACGCAAACCTTACCAACCGCGACATAAACAGTGCAACACCGACGTTTACTGATGTATGTTTTTATCTAAATTTTCGATCTTTAACTTTGGTTCATCTCTATCATTTATCATTTTATAATA
This sequence comes from Omphalea diandra, assembly GCA_949677035.1. Taxonomy (NCBI): domain Eukaryota; kingdom Viridiplantae; phylum Streptophyta; class Magnoliopsida; order Malpighiales; family Euphorbiaceae; genus Omphalea; species Omphalea diandra. The sequence continues at coordinate 17,785 of CATIWR010567547.1, read as the reverse complement.
TAACTTCTTACTGGTACTTTATCTTTTCTTTGTGCTCTTCATTTTTTATCACTATTATTTATTACTGTTTTTTTTTAGAAGAATTATTTATTGCTGTTTAATTTCGCCTCTGGCTGCAAAGCGCGAGTTCATATACAGAGTTGAAGGTTTGATTCTAGCAATAAAAACATAAGATTAAAAAAAAGGAATAAGGATCATTTCGAGCCTTCAACTATTTTATGGTGTGCAATTAAGTCTGAATTAAAATTTTTAACTATAAAACCCATTAATTATGTTGAGTTATGGTTTTGGTCTCCCCATATTGAAAGTCCAATCCATCTGAATAACAAACTATCAAAGTTTGTTATTGTAAAAGAGATAACTTTTCACACAGGGAAATTATTTGCGTGAAAAATAGAAACTAAAGAACATATACAATAGAATAGAAGAAGAGCAACTCCCAACATACGTAGAAAAGAAAAATAATATTCTGCAATTGAGATTGAACTTAGACAGTGAAAAATAAGAGAATTTTTCATTTGTGATCTTTCCTAGGATTAGTAATACATGCATTCGATTGATTTATTTTCAAGCTAAATAAGTAAGTATTGATTTATTTATTATTTGAAATAATTATTGTTAAATTAATTCCTTCAAATTCAAAAAAAAAAAAATGCTAATAAGCCATGATAGATTACTAGCTTAGTAGAGTGTATTGCATTAGGAAAATTAAATAATTTAACGGATTTTAAAGGATTTTAAAAATCATGGAGTATTAGTAATGACTTTTAAATACTACTTAAAAATCAATATGTATTCAATAAAAACTTTTAAAGATTTTTATAAAGTCTGTAAAATCAAGGGGTATTCAATAAATATGTTCTCATACTTTACAAAAATCTATAAAAATTTGGATATAATCAATTACAATTTAATTACAACTTTTATGACATTTATAAAAGTTCATCGCTATTTAAAAAGTTATTGACTTTTACAATTAATAGATTTTTATAAACTTTGGATGGCTTTTTAGGATAAAATATCTAAAAAATTGTGTTTCACATTCTCTTAAGATTTCTCAAAATTTTTGTAGACTTTGAAAATAAAAATTTTCAAAAGTCATTCATAAATTTTAAACTCCATAAAAATCATCCACAGTCTTTTTTCCTTTCTTATTTTTCCTTTGATTACTTGAAAGATTTTTAACGAGACTTTTATGGTAAGGTTTTTACCTTTGATAATGATATTCATTGTTAAAAAAAAAAAGTATTCTACACACTTTTCAATAAAGTTAAAATTAAATTTATTAAGACTAATTTTGAAATTAATAAGTTCAATAAATTAAAAAGTTAAAATTGAATTTAATTAGACAAAATAATTGAGGGGCCAAACCATACAATAAGATTTGAGATTATAGTTCTTATAAATATAATAAAGCCGGTCCGTTGTGACGATTTCGTTATTCTTTTGGGCATTATGGGCATTTGTATATGTAGAAGAGTGGTGGCAATTTTGTAATTTTGCTTCTGTTGCATGGCTTTGGTGTCAACTCGAAGTATTATAAAAGGGGCTCCTCCAAAGATCAATGACTTCAGTTGTTTATATTTCTCTCCTTCTTTGTTTTAAAATATTTTTTAACATATCCTTGCATTATTAGATCTAATTCCGCAATCATTTCAATTAAATTTAAAATTTTCTATTATTTACTTAAAAATTCATTCTTTCCATAAAATACTAAATTATTTTTAACAATATTTTTATTCCAACAATAATTTTATTAATATATATATATATTTACAAATTTCCCTTTTATTGTTAATTAGTTCTTGTATTTTTATCAATTAATTTATATTTTAATATAGTTATTTTCTATATGCGTTTGTATTAACTATATGTTCTTTGATTGCTTTATGTTATTAAAGTTTAGTAGTGAATTTTTTTCAATTTTTAGTTCATTCATTATTTAAATTGACTTTTATTAAACTTTATATTAAATAATTTATAACAAAAATAATATATTTTTTCAAAATCCTTGAAATATAGCAATCACTTTTTGTTACTTATTATAATATCAGCCTACTGCTTTGTAGAGCCAAGTGACTTTTTCTCCAAAATTAATTGCTTTTTAGCTTCTATTTTTTGGCTTTCTACCTCTTCGCATGAATTTTTATACTTCTATAAAACAGTAATTTTGCTTATTGCAAGTTAATTTTGAGAAATTATTAAAAACAATTTAGAAGTGAAGATCATATCTTTTTTCCTAATTACTTCCTATAAGTGATTTTTATTTTGTTAACAAATCATGACAAACCCATTTTATAATTTATATGATTATAAAACTTTAAAATGAATATTTTTAAAAGAATAAAATAAAATAAATTATTCTATTAAAATTTTTTTACTGAAATTTCTAATATATTTTTATTAAAATTTTATATTAAATATTCTATTAAAATAAATAAAATTCTATGGAAAAAAGAAATTTAACAAATCTAATAAATTAGATATGTGTATCTATTATCGAATTTTGTAGTTCGATAAAAAAAGAAAATGAAAAATAATAAATAAAAGGGTTAAAAGATGGACTGAATATATTCTAATTTTATATATTACCAGTTAACAATGTTTTCATGTTATTCCATTACTATAATTCTTAAAAATTTCTCAAAACTTTAACAAAAAAGTTATATATAGAGAAAGAAGAGAAGTTCTATATTTGTGGATAATCTTTAGATATATAATCGTAACGAGGAAAGTTAATTAACAATACATTGAATAACTATAAACATTTAAAAATAAATTTCTTATTATATCTAAACTATAAATAATAAAATAATAAACAATATACAATTTATTAATTATGTATGTAAATTTTAATAGTTCACTAAATTTTATTTAAAGTTTTTTCCAAACTTTCTTTCTTCAAAATAAATAAAATAAGTCTCATAAAATCTAATGTTCAATTATAAAGTCTTTTCTTTTTCCAATGTGGGATAAAAAATTAAATTATTATAACATTCCTTCTAATAATCACATATAAAAATGATCAACTTGTGAATTGAGTAGAAAATACATCACCATAAATATCCGAAAAAAAGAAATCAAATAAAATTTACATAAACATATAGTACTCCCTATGTTCTTTTATGAGGCATTTTAGAGAAAAAAATATTTATTCCATTTTAAAAGTCTTTTTAAACAATCAATAAATAATTAATTCTTTTTTACCGATTTTATCTTCATATATCTATTAATTATAGTTGTAAACAAAGTCATTCAACATATACTCCAAGGTGTAAAATTCCAAAGTATTCAAATTACTCTTTTAAGATGAGTTATAGTTGAAGTAAAAGTAATGGAATAGTCTTATAAGAGCAAATGAGTTGTAGTGGAAGTAAATTTATTCTTAGATTAAAAAAAAAATTTATATCTTTCTAAAATACGGGTACTTTAGTCATGTTAGCTAATTTATCTCCTAAAATTAAGACTAATAAAAAAGTTTCTTGATCTTAATAAAAAAATTTCTATATAAGAGAATGAAGGGTGTGGTCATTTTCCACAACAAACAATACACACTGAGATAGTTTTGCACAAATATCCAAAAATAATAGAATTAAGCCATATTATTGCAAAAAATTAACATAATACTATTTTAATTAATATCGTGAGAACAAAGGCAACAAACATAGGCTATTATATAAATTTTAGATTTTCACAATTATAAAATATTATTATACTTTTATTACTCGCAGTAAAGTGCGGATATTTAACTTAGTATATAATAAAATTGAATCGATTAACACTATTCTTACAATAGTGCCAGACAATTTCTCTTACTTTGTTTTTTAAAGTTTTTGATATTTCTTTTTATTTTTATTTTTAAAAATTTATACATTATCGAACGATAATGTTCCTATAACAATGCCACTAAAATTCCTCTTACTTGTTTAAAAAAAAATTGTAACTTTTTCTTCTTATCTTTACAATTTATACTTTATATATATTGATTATCATTTAATATAATTTTTGACATAAATTTACTTAGTTTATATTTACTATAGTTATCACTAACTTTTAACATAGTTGCAATTTTTCATTCCCATAGAGTTTAATAATTATAATTTTTTTTATCATTATACTTTTTATTTTTCTCTAAAATTTGTTAATTATATACATTAGTTATAATTCAAGATGATTTTGTATATAAAATTAATTAATTTGTAATTATTATAGTTAACACTAATTTTTAAAATAATTACAGCATATGCTTCCTCTTTGTGTATATTAACAATCATAATTAATGTGATCTTTAATTTATATATAATTTATTTTGCGTTTCACTTATCAATACTATATATCTTTTAATTACCGAAAGATTATTTTTTTTAATGGATATCATGATTTTTATAATAGTGACATGTAGTTTCTGTTAATAATTATATTTGTGATTATTTAATTTTCTTATTTTATACATATCATGTTATATATAATTTATATACACTAAATGATTTTTAAATATTATTTTAATTTTTTCTCTAAATTTAATTGAATATATACATATATATATATATATATTAATTAGCAAATATAATATTTGAGATAAATTTTTTTTGACTTATAAATGCTATAGTTATCTTTAATTGTTAATATAATTATAAATACTTAATTTCTATCAATAAATTTATTTAATTTTATTTTTAACTAAATATTATTGTTAATTGATTTTTATAGGAATTTAATATAAATTGGTTTTTTTATAAAGTAATTCACTTATCATTGATTTATAATATAATGGAATTTTATTTATATCGATAAATTTACTAATTTTAATTTTATCTAATAAGACCATTTTTATAATATTTTTATAAAATATTTAGCTCAAAAAATTTATAAGAATTAATTTGTTATGATAATTTAATATCATATTTTTATGCTTTATCGAACTATAGTAAAGAAATTTACTTAGCTATTGCATGATAATATCACAAATAATCTATTAAAGATAACAATAAGATTTTATTATAAAAATTTTAAAATTAAATATTTGTTTTGATGCTAATAAAAATTTAATATTTAAATTGACATTAATAATAGACATAATAGTTATAAATATTTTTAATCTTATAATTCATATAAAATAATTATAGTAAATAATTTAGTTTGATTTATTATTATATTGTTATATATTGTAATCAATTTTTTATATTAATTAGATTTTAAATTCAAGCATATAGTCTCAAAATTTAAAGAATTTCTAATATCATTAAATTAAAATATATTTATATTATAATCATATTTTAATATTAAAGAAAATATTTTGCACAAAATCATATACTTTAAGCCTGTCCTATTCTAAAAATGGAAAGTAGGATATAAAAAGAAAGATTTAGGGATATTGACTTAAGTTAAATATTATTTGTCTATTTTCAAAATTTAAAATTTTTTATTGATAAAAAATATGAAAACTAAATTTTTTCGAGAACAAAAAATTGGATTGGATTGATCTAAAAAGTAAAAGTTCCTTTTCAGTTTGATTGTCGTTTGAAAAGTTAATTTGGTTCTAATTAGACTAATCAGAAGAATTCAACGGCCCAATTAATCTTTAACCCTAAACCTAATAACTTATTATTTTATCTGCACAGCCGACGCCCCACCCGTCCGCTTTCACCTTGATCTTATTGTCCATTTTATCAGTCGATAGCATTTCTGCGTCTCACGTATGCCCAAGGCACCGCCGTGAGCCTCCGTACGCTTCTTGCAGCAGCCTCTCCAAGGTACAATTCCTCTTCTGTTTATTATTTTCACTGGTTTGTTTCATTTTATATTCGTACATTACCCTAGCGATGAAGGGATTGGCGATCGTGTGGCTATGTGTTGATCTGTTTTTCCTTTTTCATTTATCTCTTTTTGGAAATTTTTACTTTAATTTCTGGTGTACTGATTCGAGGATTTTCCCATTTATTCTTGCATCAGTTTCGACGCTATTTTCTACTTTCAAGATTGAAGAGCGTTGGTATCTGAGGTTTACTGGATCATTTTGAGTTCTAAAGAAATGTCAAGTGGACCGACAAGAAGGGTCTCAACCAGAGATATACAAGTGGTAAGCTGTTCAACTTTTGAAAAATTTTATAGTTGATTGACTTGCATTGTTTTTTTTTTTTTGTTTTCCAGATGAATGTGGTATTGCTATTGTTAGTGATGAAATTTGCGATTGTAAAGTAATAATTTGAGCACAAAGCAAGAATTGGGAGTGGTTAAGATGTTTCAACGTTTACTTTGTTGTCATTTATAATAGTTTAAAGATTCTGATTTTTCAACACACAAAAACCTTTTATACTATAGGTAACATTGGCCTTTTTAAGCATCCTGTTATGCCTTGTAGTCTTCTTTATTTGTACAACTCTACTTAATTAAGTCTTAATCCCAAGCTAGTTGGGGTTGGCTATATGGATGTGTTTCCTCAATTCATCACGATCATGGGCTATGTCTTTTATCAGATGTATTGTTGCTAAGGGTCGCTTCTCTCCTTGTCATCGTAGGTGTGCCCCTCCTTTTCTCTTCTCCATCTGCTATAATACATTATAACTTCCACATGTGGGCATTTATTGTTCTACAACACACTTGATCAGACCATCTTAACCTTCCTTCTCAAGTCTTATCCTCAGAAGGTGTGTCTTTTACCTTGCAGATGTAGTCATTTCAGATTCAGTCCATCTCCATCCTTGTATGACCAAACATCCATCTTGATATCTTCATTTTCGCCACATTCATCTTATGAGTGTGTTGTTTTTTTACCACCCAACACTTACTAATATGCATCATCGCTGACCAAATTGCTGTCCTTTAACTTTGCTGGCATTCTTCGATCACATAATAATAGATGATGGACAAATTGAATTTGACATATAAGTTGAAGCAGATATTAGGTCGAATAATAGATGATGGGCAAATTGAATTGGACATTTAAGTTCATGGTTAAAGCTAGCTTGTGGGAATAGCTTCCCCTCCCCGCCTCTGCAGGGATGTATAATTTTATACTCGTGCTTATAAAGTTGGTAGGAGTCATAATTTTTTTGTATTTAGAATTATGGGTCTGTTTATCATGTGTATAAAAATAGAGAGATGGTTTTAGCCTGCCTTGGTTGTTGTTCTACAATGTGCGAGATCAGTTATCATCAGTCAAAGATCAATCTAAACGTCCTTTCTTTAGGCCTTTCTAGAAATTCTTTGTGATTGAAAGACAAAAACGCAGGCCTTAAATGTCTAGAGTAGCTTGATTTATTTTATTTTTATCAAACTTGAAATTTGAGTTCATGGCTAGCACTTGCTTGTGGGAATAGTTCCTTTTTTCCCTAAATGTGTTCGGATCCATAACTATATGCTGATGTGCTTATAAAGTTGGCATGGAGTCATAATTATTTTATATTTGACTTATGGGCCATAATGACGGATATTAGAATAGGAGAATGGTTTTAGCTGTCCCTTGGTAGTTGTCCTACAACTTGCAAGATCAACTACAATTTGTCAAAGATCAGCATAAATGTCCACTCTTTGGGGCTCTCTCAAACTTCATTGATCAATGAAGCAAAATCACGCAAGCCTTGAATAGATATCATAAGTAACTGATTTTATTTTGTTTTTGTTCTTATCCTTTTAGGTATAGATATCATAAATATGGGTCCAAAACCTGAATGATGTGTTTCTTAGAGCTCATTTTTATTAAACTTATATAATTCTTCTTTGAATTTTCTTTAACTTCTTTAATTTTCAGAATATGTGTAAAATTCAGAATATGTGTAAAATTCAGATGTGATGGTTGATGGAAAAGAATGTATACTTTTAGTATGATGAAATGTGGTAGTTTGTCTTTGAAGGAATCTAGTGAACTGAAGGTTCCTTTTCACTCAATATAGGATGCTCTTCTAGTAACAGATAGCTATGCAGTTGCCTGATAAAAAAAGAATGATAACTTGCTCGTTTTCCCATTAGGTTTGTTGTCGGCAGTATTGAAAGTTGCATGCAATTATGATGTCTTCATTATATTAATTAAAAGAAGCAGGATATTCAAATAAGTGGAACAAGAAGTTGAAAATAAATTAAGTTGATATTCATGACGTTTAAAACTTTCATCGTAAGTCACTAACATTGATTCCTCCTGCTGAAATGGCTATTTCTAAAGGAGGTAGGGAGAAAACAATCTGATGTCCAGTCTGTCTGCTAATTAAAACCATTATCTTGTTCCATTAAATATCTTCATAATAGGTTGACTAAAAATTCTCACTTGTTTTTTTTTTCAAAGAGTGTAGAAATGTGAAAAAGTTTCTGCATTGTGATTTTTTTCTTTTTTTCAAGTTGGTTATATAAACCTTGGTTTATGAAGAACAATATTCACTTTGGGCTTATTGATCTTTGGTTCCAGGTTCAAAATTTGATAGAACGGTGTCTTCAATTGTACATGAATCAGAAGGAAGTCATGGAAACATTATTAGCTCAGGCAAAGATAGAGCCTGGTTTTACTGAACTTGGTAACTGCAGGACATTTTTTCTTTTATTGGTTATACTGGAAATTTCATTTTGTGTATATTAAATATTGATTGATTTATTGGTTATAAATAATACCCTTTACCTGCCTTTGCTATGCAGTCAGCGTACTGCTACAACTACGACTAATATATTGGGAGTGATGCTCCCTTTCAATCATGATTATGCTAATGATGTTACTATGTGAAGTCCCTTACAGATTGTGATTGTTGCTAGATTTTTCCTTGAATTAGTTCTTGAAAGTTAAAATTAGAGCCGCAGATGTGGCTGACCTTGATTGATTGTCTAAGTTGGAAGTGAGCCTGAAGATTAAGGCCAACTATGTCTTCTTTCTATGGATGGTCATATTCAAAATTCAAGAATTTCTGGTTTATGTCTAGGCATTTTAGGGTGGTGGTACCCTTTGGATTGGTGGCTTGTGATTAGGCCATGGAATCTTAAAGAGTGAAACTCTCAAAGTAGAATTTAGGTGGAGTAATAGATGCGTGATTCATATGTGTGGTAAAGGCAATGCTGAAATATAGTAAGGGGATATATGAGATTCATGCGGAGGGGACAGGGGAGAGAGAAAAGCATGATTATCAACATTATGCTACTCCATTTGATTCGATTTGAATCAAGCATGCTAATTGAAATTGAACAGAATTTGAGGTTGCAATTCTATTCAACACACATGCTTTTTTCTTTCTTTCTTTATGTCTTTCTTTCCTTTATTTTAAACTGAAAACTAAATAAAGAGAGAAGAATCAACCTTTTAAGGACTTGTTATGCCATTTTAAACTTTCCATCTAGTAACTTCATTGCCATTTTAAACTTTCCATCTAGTAACTTCATTGAATTATACACTTTCATGAGGAGAGATCTTTTTTAAGTTTTTCTATAAAATACTCATCACTTTGTTGCTTTAAACAACTAGACATTCTTTATCTTTATGAACATGCATTTTCTTTTTTTGTGAATTTTTTACTACAACTTGATTCTTTATTGTCGTCATGTAAGAAATACAACTCAAGTGAACTTATTTAGACAAAAATTTCAGATTTAGAAATTATTTGATGCAAAAGTGTGATTTCACTCTCCTTGTAGTCCATGTAGCAGGTTTAATCTTTGCTATCTACAGAATTTAAACCTGCAAAGCCATAAAAGTCCTTCCTTGAACCATTTCTTTTTCTTTTCATTCTCTCTTCTCACTCTATAGAATATCATTGATTGTGTAGCATAGCTGGTGAAACTTCAAATTATCTGTTTTCATTTTATTTACTAATTCAGGTGTAGTGATTTTTAGTGCTACACATTTGTGATTGATCTCACCTTGTACCCTATGTAGTAGGTCTAGTCTCTGCCATTTACATAGAAGAACCTGTGAAGCTACAATACTAAGTCCCTTCCCAGTTCCATCTTCCCCCTCTATTCCCCCTTTCTCTTTTTATCTACTTAGATCTTAGTTTGGTTCATTGGAAGTGAAACTTCAAGTTTTTTCTCAGTTTATTCACTAGTTGCAACTTTGCTTTTGTAGTTTGGCAAAAGCTTGAAGAAGAGAATAAGGAATTCTTCAAGGCTTATTATTTGAGACTAATTGTGAAGCAACAAATAATAGAATTCAACAAGCTTCTTGAGCAGCAGGTGGAGTTGATGCGTCAAATAAATCCAACTGGAGTTGCTTCAATGCCTACAGCCAATGGATCTCATATTCCAACAAGTAAGAGTTGTTTCCTTTTACACTTAAACTTATTTATTGGGTCTAATCTGTCATAATATATTATGATGATAATGCTTTTCTTTAGCAGAATTCAGCTGTCCATTTGTTTTCCTTATTGTTAATCATGTTTTCATTAAAAAATCATTTTGTTCCAAACCAAAATGTTTGGGTGGAAAGAAGGCAAACGATTTTTAATTGAATATTAAAGGAGAGAAGAAAGAGACTGGGCTTACCTAAGTTCTTTTGTGAGTTTCATGATATGGCAGAAATATTTTTTAGTTTAATAATTATTTACATTTTGATGTTCTCTATCTTTATGTATGAAAATTATTAGGTTTATTATCTTGTTTTAGCTTTTCCACTATGTTACCCTTGTTTTTGGCCTTCTTGCCTTTTCTCTGCAACTATGGGTTTTGTGTTAAGATTTATGGATGATACCAACTTTTGTTGCATATTCTACAAGTAATTCTTTGAATTACAACAATTCATCAATAACCAAAGAGCTTCCAATTGTACTCATCATTTCTGATTTGTGCCATGCCCCCACTTCAATGTTGAGTTGTAAAAGATGGGAGTATAAGTTCATGAAATATTGGACTGTTTGGAAGACTCTCTCTCTCTCTGTGAAAAGTTCACAGGTGGTGTCACCATATTTGCATCTGACAAATAAAAAGTTGAAGCTCATTTAATCATTAATGCCTTTTTTGGAACTATTTTTACGCAAAAATTCAACTGAAATGAATTTGTAGCAGAATCTGTGTTTGGAATAAATTCTATGGTGATAGAATTCAAATGAGTTCTGTTATTTAGAATTATTCAAAGTAAAATGAATTCAGTATCATATTTTACCCTAATTTATGAGGCGTGTTAAGTTAAATAGTAGTCCTCATTAATAGTACCCCTCATTAAATGAATTGAGTTTTTGCAAAATCATGCCATGCCTGCTCTCTCTCTCTCTTAATGAGCATCACTTCCAGTATGATTTTGGAAAAGACTTTTTGAACTCAAAAGAATTGAATGTTAACAATCAAGTGGCTTCCAAAATCTGAATTTGGTAATTGGCCAAAAACAATTCAATTCAATTCAATTCATTTGAATTCTTGTATTTTTTGTGTTTCCAAATTCTGTGAACGTATTTTTGTTGCTTTCTTGAAGGTGTACTTGACATAACACTGGCAATATGGCTTTCATTTGGAATTTGAAAATTTTTAACCATCCAAATGTGTTGGCTTTATATTTCTGTCTGTTTTTAATAATGCAAAAGTTTGTTAAAACATAACATATGACAAATTAATTGCTGATTAAATTGCTCTCATTGTGCATTCGATGGATTGAATCACGTGTAGTGCATAGTTTTCAATATATCATGTATTATTCTAAACCTGTTAGGTTATTTTCACCCCATAGTTTTTGGTATAATTTTTTTCTACAGTGCACCAGAATTCAGCATGCTATGCCCCAGAACCTGCAGGACCAGGTCTGAATCCTGAGAATATGCATAATCCCTTTGGTTCTAGTATTGCTAATGCATTCAACAATGGTGGATCTCTGCACTCAAGTATGCATGCTGCTGTTGAAATGTCTGCTCATACCAATAGAATTGATGCCCCTCTGAACATGCTTTCAACGCAGAACTCAAACATGGGTTTGATGCAAGGATTAAATGGCGGAATGATCAAATCTGAAGCTGGTTATTCAGGAACTTCCCCTTATTTGTTTGGTGCTGAAGGCAATGTCTTAGAAGCACGCCCTTCAATTGGAGATGCAGCTGTTGCTTCTTTCAGCAGTGCAGAGTCCAACTCACAAGCTTTAAATGAACCGCTTTTGGACGCAGACTCTTCTTCTTATGGATTTTTGGGTCAGATTCCTCGAAATTTCAGTCTCTCTGATTTGACAGCTGATTTTGCTCAGAGCTCAGGTATGTCTCCTGTCTTTGCACATGCATGCATTTGTATGCACTAATATGCCTGCGATATTTTTCTTTCTTTTCCAGAACTGCCCACGCTCCTGGTCACCATTATCATTTTTTAGTAGTATGTGGTCAGTTTATGTTAATATTGAGGCTGAATCATGAGTGAGCTAATAGAGCAAAGTTTGAACTTGGCCTCATGTGCATATGCAAATTTTGTGTGGAATATTAACTAGCCAACCTTTATCTGTATTAAATTAAATTTAGTGCCTTCTGTCTTTGAGGATTAGATTAAATTTATTACTTGGTTTTGATATTTTTAGATATATTGGAGAATTATCCAAGATCCCCCTTCCTAGCATCAGACAATGAAAATTTCCTCGATTCTCACGAAAGAGAACATCAAGGTTAATCTTTTTTGCGGTTGTCCATAATGATTGGTATGTTACAAAGTCGGAAGCTAATTTTGGTGCCTGGTCTTACAGGAGACAGTAAAAGGTTGGACACTATATCAGAAGGTGTGAGTTATGATGACTTTGGAAGTGAATAATGGTAAAATGGTGAGTTCTTAATATTAGTTCATTTTTCTTCTATGGTACTAAATTTCTGCCATTGATTTTGTAGCTTCGCCCCTTGTCTGGAGTAAACAAATTTCACAAAATTTTGAGTTCTGTTGCAGTTCCATGGTTTTTTAAATTTGGTAACACTAAAAAAGTTTGTGCTAGGATTTCAATTTTGTGGAATGCTGTTTGAAAAAATAAAATTTGATAAAATTAGGGTCTTTCAAAGGGAATTCTGTATATTTTTGTGAATTAAAATGCTCTTATGCAAGTTGATCTCATGAGTTCTGTCTCCTCTCATACATTACATAGCTCAAAAAGTCAAAAAATTGTTTCAGTACAATTATGATATATGAATAAAATGTGCATTAATGGGCATTTTAGAATTAGTACATATCACATGCAATTTTATGTTTGTTCGAAACATTAAGTTGAATAATCAATGTTGCATTCAGTTGAGTTCCATTACGTAAATGACAGTAAGTTGCAGTTGTGTTCCTTTAGCGCAGTAACAGCTTGCCATTCTACCACAACATATAGAATCTCTGTTCAATTTTCATTTCAATTTTGTAGAATTTTCCAAGTTGGGGACTAGTATTTGTAACATTAAGTTCTTAGTGATGCGAGCTGTAATTTATGGAAAGAAAAAAAAAGTATGAACATGGTGCTGAGTTTCTGAGGAATACTGAATTAAGGTGAATTATCCATCAACCAATAGTGAGAATTGTGGAAATATCCTTTTAAAATAGGCACTTTTTTTTTTTTTTTTAACTTGCCCTTTTAAATTGTGGTATAAATTTTTATGAGGATATATTCTTTGTCAACTGCAGGATGAACTGTACCCTTTAGTCTGAGATCTGTATATAGAATTTTAGAAGCGAGTAGAGAACCCTCTGGAGGGTTACTGATTGGTGTGTAAAATTTCACTGACTAGTTTATAGCATATGATGCTTGACATTAGGATTGTTTAGGGGAAAAGAATCAAAATAACGTATCAGATATTCCTTCTTCTTTTTCTTCTTTCGTAATTACATTGGAATGACTTTTACTACATCAGGTTATGGAATGTCAAGACAGATATTTGCATTTTTGGTGTGATGATAAAGCAGTTCTTGTTGATAGATTCTCATATGGAAATTCTCTTTCCTTTTGAGGTTGTAAATTTCCATATAAAATAACTTATATATATATATACACACACACAGATGCACGCTCACCGATATAGGTATAGAATTTGCTAATAGATTTTTTTAAAATTAACGTTTCCAATTATAATGCTATAGTTACTCGATATGTTCGAAAACGTCATATTAACTCACATAATACAAGAACATTTTAATCACAATAGAATTAAATAGATAAATTTAAATAAATATAATAAAAATTAAAAAAATAAATATTTGAGAATATTCTAATTACGAGTTTTCAACAATATAAGGTTTAAAGGATTTCGTCACCATTGGCCGCTCATAACTTCGATGATAATATTTTGCTTTTTATATTTAAACAAAATTAGTATATAAATTAATATTAAAATATATATTATCATATAATAAATGTATCATAAATAATTTAATCAATAAGTTTAGAAAATATACAAAATAATAATATATAAAATGAAAAATAATGTTAATTTATCTTAAATTTCATTGAGTTTCTTGTATGTGCCAAAACTTAACAAAAAATAAAAAATAAATAAAACAAAGAATATAAAGATTGACCTATTATTAGAATAAAGAATATGAGTGATTAGCTTATTGATATGATTGATTAGCATATTGTGCTCGCTATGAAGATTGACTACAATTAATTATATTATTATATTCCCTAGATAAATAGAGCTTATTTCCTAATCAAATATTGGTGCGATACTTTTAAAGTTTCTATAATACCGTAAACTATAATTATATAAAATTAATTGTACTATTATATTAAAATATGATTTTGAATTGATTCTCATCTTTTTTAATCAATAACAATTATGATATATACATGTTTTCTTTCATCTGTGGTTATTGATGTCTGCTGATAGTTGGAAGACATTTATTATCCTTTAAATCTTGTGGTGTTTGTAGTTGACGCATATAAATTCAGTAAATAGAAGCTATGGCAATTTGTTCAAAGAAATCTCGTCGTGAAGCACGCGTGATACCCATAGGAGGAGCATAGACGGTTGTTTGTTGTCTTAGTTGGAAAAAATATTGTTCAACCTCTGTTTTGTGAAAAATATTTGTCATGTTTTTTGGCTGTTTGATGCATAAGAAAATATAAGTTACTTTTCAGAAAAATGATTTTCCATTTTGAAAACACGAAATTATTTTTTAGATTTTGATCAATTTATCTAATAAAAAATAAATTATATACTCATATTTATTATCGTTAATCATTTTTCATTATCAACATTTATTATCAGTCATCATCAGCCAATGATAGTTGCCGAAGATGATCGAACCCACAAGAATTTTTATATTTTCATGAAAAATATTTTCTTTAAAAAAATAATTTTTTCAAATAAATTATTTTTAATGAAACAAACAAAGCTTAAACTAATTTTATTTTATCCTTGAAATTAATCATGTTCAGTTAAATATTTTTATACCCTTTTTAATATTTCAAATCAAATATTCTCACATCAGATATAATATTAATCATATTTAAATTAGAAAGTTGTTTATGATAAAACTCTTTTTAATGAATACAACTTTCAAGTGTTAAATTTTAGACTTTCTTAAAATAGTCTTAAAATTCAATCAATTTAATCATTGAATGAATACTATATTTATATCTTACAACAATTTGGTTTGAATTCTAGTTGGGTCCATGAAATAGTGCATTTTGTTTCTTTTTTGTGAGGGGACCACACAATAATTAATGTATAGAAGTTTAAGATATATTTAGGATGGGAATTTGATTTGGCTTGTCGGATACTCGATCAAAATAAATTTGTTACTTATTTTGTTTACGCGATCAAATTAATTCTTATTTTAAATATTAAAATTTAAGTTAGGTTGAGTTAGATTTAAGATTTATAAACTCATCTTAAACCTAACTCGATTAAATATAATATATTTTTATTTTTATATTAATTACTTATATAATATATAATATATTAAAGATATTTATAACTATATATATAATTTAAAATAAAAATTGAGTTAAATTGTCAGTAAAAAAATATTAAATATATTTTTATTTTATATTAAAATTTTCTTTTTCTTTTTCTTTTGGGTTATACTTAATTTTTTAATAATAAATAGAAAGGATAACTTTGTAAATGAAAAAAATAATCATATCTTTTTTTTATCCATATATATTCTTTTATTATTCGCACTTTTATAAATATATAAATAAATACATATATTAAAAGTTTCAAAAACAAGTAAAAAAGAGAAAAACTGATTAAAAATATTTATCTAAATATACTCGATTCAGCCCTTTACGCCCGCTTGACCTGAATCCGAATGAATTATATAATGAGCAATTTTATTTTTTTAATTCTTATTGAATTGGATTTTAGTTTTGCGATATCCATCTCTAATTCTAGATACATTACCTCATTTAGTTATTTATTAGCTAATGAGTAAATAACTTGAGTTGGGAATGTCGATGCTAGTTAATTTACTTAAGTTTATGGGTGAATTGATATTATTTTAAAAAATTTAATTTTAAAGTAAAAATTTTTAAAAAAATTCTTTTATAAGTAATTATAAATTAATATAAATTTTATGAGTAAAGAATTATTAATTAGTTTCTCTGAAAATTAATTTTTTAATTTTAATTCATATTAAAAAATCTATAATCATTTATCAAAGAAAATCTCTTATAATTTTTATCTCAACATCAAAATTTTTCTACAGTAATACCAGACTTCTACTAGGCACCATTTTATGCAAGATGGGAGCATGCTTTCCCATATAATAAAAATAATTTAATTTCAAATATGAATTTCATTATAAATGGAAACTTTAATAAAGCCTCCAATGAAATTGCAAAAAAAAAAAAAAAAAAGAAAAAAAGGTGAAATTATAATGTGGAATGCTAATTTTTAATATTAAAATCAAATAGTAATTATTAATTATATAGTAATTTAAAATCTATAAAATATAACTAAAACTTAGATTTTTATTATAAATATTATTTAGTTAATTTAAATATTCATTAGTGTAACTTAATACGTTTAAGACGTGATATTTAAAATATAACTTAAAATATTATTTTTGCGTTAACATGTTTTTATAATTTTCAAAACTAAAATCTTAATATATTTTTATAACATATTCAATATTATATATTTTATATTTAGTATAAAATATAAAATTATATAAACAATATGTTACTATATATTATATAAAAATAGTTAAATAATATAGAAATTATATATATATATATACACACACTATTAGTTGTTTAGTAATGTTTTGAAAATCGGATTAGACCAGTTAGTTGGATCCCAAAAATTAAAAATTATATTTGTGATAATTTCAATTTGATTTGAACTAGTTTTCAATATTATTTTTATATTTTTTAATTATCATAACTATATTTATATATTTTTAATAATATTTTCAAAATTTTATACTATCGAATCAATTAAATCAAACAAGTTAGATTGGTTGGATCTACCGAATTAAAAATTAGTCAACTAACTGATTCATTAGTGAGTTGAATTTTAAAAACATTGTTAATTAATCTCTCTATCTCGGGTCTCTCTTTTCACTGCAATTGCTTTTGGCCACCCGTTGTTACCACTTATCCTTTTTCTTGTGCCCTTTTAGTACTATTCTTTTGAACTAAGTTTGGTTGGTAGATCTAATCAAACCTTTAATCTAATCATAATCAAAACTATAACGTAATCATAATGATTATATTATATGATTTGATTACTTTGTTTTACCCATTAAATTATGATTGTATTATATGATTGATTACTTTTTTTTTGCGAATTAAATTATGGAATTAAATCTATGTAAAAAATTTATTATGATATTAAATTAATCATCATTATTAAAATCTATGTTTACATTTTAAAATGTATGTAATCATTATTGTATTGCTTTCACTACTGTCTTTTACTTTTACCACCAACAGGATGGCTAC